>SEYY01000324.1:312936-315436 GCA_009176605.1 Armadillidium nasatum
TAGGACGTTCCTGTTCACTCTTAAAAAAAATAAAAAATTTAAATACCAAATCAAAAAAATTTACAAAAATTAAATAACCAAAATTCCATATCATGAATATGGCTCACTTTCTGATGATCTTTTGCAACTGATGGAGAGAATTTTGCTGGTTCTTTAATGATACGTCTAAGGCGTCGTGGTGCTGATGTGTCAATTTCAGGTGCCTTGTCAGAATCAGAAGATTTACAACAATCTGAACATTGCCTGAAATATATATATATATATATATATATATATATATATATATATATATATATATATATATATATATATATATATATATATATATATATATATATATATATATATATATATATATATATATTATAATAATCATTATTATTAATTAGTGAGTAATACATGCAAGAGGGCTGTGCCCTAATGGCTGTTTATGTTAGAGAAATAGATAAAATATCACATTTAAATTTTTTTTTATGATAAAAGCTAGGCATATAAAAATATTAATATATATATATATATATATATATATATATATATATATATATATATATATATATATATATATATATATATATATATTATATATATATATATATATATATATATAGTATAGTATATAGTGTTGACAAGCCTTCATTAGTAATAATGATTTAACGATATCAAAGAATGAATAAAAAAAAAATCAATTGATGAGATTTTCGCGAGGTAAATATAGGTTAATGATGATAAGGTTGCAAATGAAAAAGGATCAGTGAATGGGCAAATTTTTGCCGCAAATAAGAAATATTATTGAAGAATATGAGAAGAATTGAAAGAAAATACATGAAACCGGTAATATGATTTAGGATGCCATTTTTGTATATAATCTAATCAGTCATTTAGATTACTATTATTAATTTTATTATTTATTATTATTATTATTGTTTATTGTTATTATTATTTATTATTATTGCTTATTATTATTATTTTTTATTATTATTATTTTACAAAAAGAAATTGTAACTTCTTTATCGTTGTTATATTTATCTGTGTTATTGTTATCATTGTTGTTATTGTTGTTGTTGCTATTATTATTATTATTATTATTATTATTATTACTGAATAATACTTTTATTTTTATCATTTTATAATAAATTAGTATTTTATGTATTATTATAATTATTACTTATTATTATCATTATTATAATTATTATTATTATTATTTTTATTACTATTATTTTAATTTTAATATTTAATAAATAATTTTAAATTTAAAAATTTACTATTATTATTATTATTATTATTATTATTCTCCTTTTTTAAATATTGCTTTTATCGTTATTGTAAGTATCATCAGAATTATTAACATTTATTAACATTTTTCATTTGAAAATAAATCCAATTTTAATTAACTAATTTAATAGAAAATATAACTAAAGAAATGAAGACTATAAAATTGGCAAAATTATAATAATAATAACAAGCTCATATGCGTATCCCGAAGGGATACGCAAATGTTCTTGTTATTAGATGCATAATTTCACACTGACTACAGCTGTACAGACGATTAGAGTACAGTTAAGGAATGCTTTGTCAAGGCCTAGTTAAGATTTACCAAGATATTTTTAAGATGATCCACTCTCTGATAGTAATTTTAAAAAAATATATATATAAAATGTCAAAATTTTGGATCATTTTTCCTGGAAATGAGCACAATAGAAGAAAAAATCTTGTGGTTTTATCATTTTATCAATTCAATGTTAGCAATATCACTTCGTCTGAATTGTCACTCAAGCCAGAGTGTTACACAGGTTATAGTTGTAAAAATAATTTCAATTTTTTCTTCTTCTTAAATGCACATTTCTATATTTATTTTTTGGTTTATATGTTTTTTTCAAATGTTAATACATTATTGAAACAGCTAACACATATTATATGATAAATATGAAAGTACACTAAAAATAATTAAAGTTACATACTGAAAGACACTAACATAAATATATGTATCTATATTTTTAATATATATAACTTGAATGCCCATTTCTTATTTTTAATTTAGTTGCAAAAATCTATCAATTAATCTTAAGTATCAAATACTGAAAAGGATTTTAAAATATTAAAACATCATAACAAGTAGGTAGGGATTTTCCAGTTGAATAATAATAATAATAATAATAATAATAATAATAATAATAATAATAATAATAATAATAATATAATAATAAATAATAATACAATCCTTTTCCTGTGGTAAAATTTTTTAAATCTCTTAAAAAATATATATATATATATATATATATATATATATATATATATTATATATATATATATATATATATATATATATATATATATATATTATATATATATATATATATATATATATATATATATTAATTTTACTTCCATCAATTAATGAATTTAAAGCAAAATCAGATTTGTTTTAGTTCATCACTCAAAAAAAATTTAATATTAACAAGTAAACAAATTGTTACACAATATATCAACCAGTTCTGACTTT
>SEYY01000324.1:320436-332936 GCA_009176605.1 Armadillidium nasatum
GGAAGGGAGATAGAGTGTGGATGTGGGGGTGTAAACGAACTGTGACGGGCACCACCCCACGAGAGTGGGAAAGGTGAGGGGTAAAATGAAATAAAATAATATATATATATATATATATATATATATATATATATATATATATATATATATATATATATATATATATATATATATATATATATATATATATATATATATATAGTATTTATATAGCTTGTATATAAATTCAATTAATAAAAAAATAAAAAAAAAAATTGGTTTAAACCAAAAAAACCATGGTTTTTTTCAGTTGGTTTAAACCAAAAAAAACCAATTGGTTTAAACCATCTGGTTAAAACCATGCAACCCTGATATATATATATATATTATATATATATATATATATATATATATATATATATATATATATATATATATATATATATAATATATATATATATATTATATATATATATATATATATATATATATATATATTATATATATAAATTATATATATAATATATATATATATAAGGTATAACAATCTATTCAATATTATCAAAACATATGTATTTAAGGTATCTAAGAATAAATAATAAAAATAATTCAACATATTATTATTTTAACATGGGCATTTCAAAACTAATTCACACAACCTAAATATCAGTTAGTCCTTTTTGGAAAAGGTTAATGAGAAAACAATTCTTTTTAAGACAAGTAAAATAAATATAATAAAAGTATTGATAGCATATGCTAGGGGTAAATATCCCAATACTTTGAAATATGCTCTAACGAAGATTGTTCAAAATTAAAACATACGTAATAATAATAAATCTTAGAATAAGAAATAAATTTCAATACACTGGAGTTTTTATCTTTAAATTTATTTACGTGCTATGTATATGTAAATACAAGAAAAAAAAGTAACCTATACAGCTAGATATAGCTTTCTTGTTTTAAAACAAGATTGGCAATAGTTTACGAAATTTTGGTGTGTAATATACAATTACCTCATTAATTCTCTATCAGTGTGCAATTTACAATGAGCATAATAAGGGTCTGCCTGATCAGCTTCCCCATGATTTACTTCAGACAAAAGTCCCTCTTTTTGTGCACTGAAATAAATTAAAAGGTCAATTATTTATCTATTTGTTTACATTTTTATGACATTCATCATTGGAGAAAATGTAAAAAGCACATAGAATATAGACCTCTTTTTTTTTCATTTGTAAGTTACAAATCACTATCCTTCCCTTATCATAATATAAGAGTCTACGATTCTTGGTCAACTCTATGATTAGGTTAATATAATAATCTAAAGGATTAGAATAAAGAATTTTTTATTTATTTTTTTTTTTTTTAATTAAATACCATCTTAAAAGAAAAATTGTCAAGTAACACACATCAAATATTTTAATATTTGGCTTACTTAGAATTATAATTAATAATAAAAATAATAATAATAATAATAATAATAATAATAATAATAATAATAATAATAATAATAATAATAATAATAATAATAATAATAATATTCAACCCATAAATAAACTTATTAGATAGCACCTTTCCACTTACGAATATAAAAATATTAGTCACAATAAATATAAAAAATATTCATCATGAGAAGAACTTAGTATAATAAACCTTTCAGTGAACTTCTCTGGTATCTTTTAATCTTTTATCAATTAAAGCAAATAAAATCTTGGTAAAACAAAAAAAAAAAAAGTTTTCACTACACAAAGTTTAATTTTTTTAATTAAATAATATATATAAAAATGTTATTGTTTCCGTTATGCATCTTTTAAGCTTTACTAAGAATAAATTTCTAGTAGTAAGGGTTGCACTTTCGACAGATGCCAGATTTAGCTACTTTTCGAAAAATCTGGCAACCTAAGCCTTACTCCTATTTCTACCTATTCAGTACATCACATGTAAAAAAAAAAAAAAAAAACAATATATATATATATATATATATATATATATATATATATATATATATATATATATATATATATATATATATATATATATATATATATATATATATATATATATATATATATATATATATACCATGTAACATGAAAATAAGATCTACACATTCCGGCATCACATCCAATACAAACACCAGTTTTACAAAATCTTTCATCTTCACATAGTGAACATGTTTTGGCTCCATACCTGCTGTAGGGCATCTCGAAAAGGGTTGGAAAAGAAAGTTTATCCACCTACAAATTATAAAATAGAGTTAACTTTTAATTTATATTAATTAATATATTAATTTTAATTATTATTATATTAATTTAACTTGTCAAAAACATATACAAATTACACAACATATGTGATATTTCCATACTGTAGATACAAATATACTGCAAAAATTTGTTCTTTCCATTATTAATGTATATTTTTATACAAAGTGTAATATTGATCTCATACAGAATCTCCATATTGTAATTAAATACAAATTATGCACAATAAAGATTTTTTTTAATAATTGACAAATTACATTTACGTAAAAAAAAAAAAAAAAAAAAAAAAGTTTATAGAAACGTTATTGTTATAATAAAATCCAGGATGAATACAGGCACTTTTATGTAGTTGCGTATAAAATAAATAAATAAATAAACAAATATATATTTATATAATAAAAACTTTAAAACCTTTACCTCACTAAATGCCACACCAGGAACATACAGAGCACAAACGAGATGCACCCAGCGACCCATTTCCGTTTCTTTGAATATTGTATAGCCTGAAAAAATATAAAAAATAAACAAATAAATATGTATAGCCTGAAAAAAAAAAAATAATTAAATAGATATTTCACAAAATATAATCTTCTTATATATATATATATATATATATATATATATATATATATATATATATATATATATATATATATATATATATATATATATATATATATTATATATATATATATATATATATATATATATATATATGGCATTATTTGACATAAATTGCTAGTTCAAAAAAAATTTAACAAAAGGTGCCTACACAATCAAAAGAATTGCAACAACTATTATAACATGCTTAAATTTTTTGTTGATAGCAATAAGAGTATTACTAGAGCCACCCTTCCACTACGTTATATTTCTAATTGTTATTAAGCATTCAATATTAAGCATTCAATATTCATCATAAAATGTTTTTAGGAAACGTACCTAAATTTGGGCACAATTCACAAGGAGGATCTGAAACACCGGCTTTACAGGCATCACAAAACCATGGCTCTGTCGAGGATGAGGACACTGTTGAAGACACAGATATAGTGTCACTTATACCGTAACAACCCTCATGTACAGACACATGGCATCCATCGCATGTTACTATCTCATTTGCATCATCTGAATATTCTCCAAGACATATGGCACATACAAGAATTTTTGGTCTAATAATGCCCTGAAAAAAAAAAAAATGAAATGTAACTAAATGATACTTTAGGTAAATGTATTTTTTCTTTAATTACAATTTTTCATATAAAAATATTTCTATTCTATTTAATATTCTGAAAAACTATATAGTTTTTCAAAATATTAAGTATGATATATATATATATATATATATATATATATATATATATATATATATATATATATATATATATATATATATATATATACCCTTAAACCTATTTAATAAATTCAATGCAAAAATTCTAATCAGCAGCAGTAGATATTCACCTAAACACTGAGTTCCCTACCTGCTCAGCAGCTAAAGCTTGTTTTTCTTCAGCTCGTGCAAGAAGTTCTCCTATTGTTACATTAGACTTTGAATTGCTTTGAACTGTCGTACTTGTAGAATTAGTGACAGTTTCTTGATCTGTACTATCTTCCTCATCATTCTCATCTTCATCATCATCATCATCATCTTCATCATCATCTGGGTCACTATTCATTGATATATCATCATCTTCTTTAAGCTTTGCTTCATCAACATTGAAATCACTATCATCAGAACTTTCCCCTAAATCAAGCTCGGCTAAATCAATAAGAGCCGATTTTGAGGGCTTAACTTTTCTCTTCCCAGGTTCTCTGTCCACTGAAAAATTTATAAAATGCTTAATTTTATATAAATTTAAAAAAGAAACTTGGGTACTTTATTACAGCTTACAAATAAGAATTTAAGAAAATAAGATAGAATAACAAGTCACTTAGGTCTATCAAAAATCCTTCTATCCCAGTCTATGTACATGCAAGTTAAATCTAAAGAAAGTATTACCAGCTAGCTACCAAAATTCACACCATAATAAGCAATATTTTCCTTTTTATACTATAAATGGTCCCTTACTTTTTTATATATATATATATATATATATATATATATATATATATATATATATATATATATATATATATATATATATATATATATATATATATATATATATATATATATATATATTTTTTTTTTTTTTTTTTTTTTTTTTTTTTTTTTTTTTTTTTTTTTTTAAAGAAAATTTACTCATTAGCCCCTTGATTACAATTTATGAATTAAAGTTCTAAATATTTATTTAAGATATAAATTTTATTAATTAAAGCATAGTGCTTAGCCTCTTATCAAACTAAAAAAAAAATTTTCTTTAAAAAAAATAATGCATTTGTCCCTTTCAAATTTCTTAAAATAGGTATATTTTTAAGTGCCTAAAAATATTTGCAGATCTAAACCAATTTCAAGGTCATCATATATATTCATTTATCCCTAAACTTCTTTTGACTTTTCAAAATTTTATTGTTTTTGTCAGGAAATATTAGTTTTAAGTACCCTCAAATATATTTAAAATCAATCAATTATTTAGAGAAAATTAATATTCTTACAACCTCTTCAATCTAAAATGTTTAAAATCTATTAGCTATTTAGAGATAATTAATATTCTTATAATCTCTTCCACCTAAAATATGTTTAAAACATATCAGCTCTTTTAGAGATAATTATAGTATTCTTACTACACTCTTCTCAAAAATATGACAGCAAGCACACAGTCTTGTAGCTTATTTTTTACTACTACAAAATTAAACAAATATAATAATGCCCTCAATATGTGATCTCCAAAGACATACCCATTATGAGGAATTTACATAATTTAGTTCATTACAGTCTTCTATTTAACTATTTTGCTACAATGACATAATACAGTAAACCAAAAAAGTTTTAAACAACAGAACCAGATACTATCTAAAGCTGTTGAATTTCTCCTACCAGTTTTCTGTACATTCAAATTTTTCATTGTTAATATATAATTTTTCCTGTTTAATTATTAATTTCCATTATATCTTTATATATACATTAGAATATTTAAATTAGTTCCCCTGAAAAGGCACCAACTGTTAAGTTTCTTCTTATTGACCTATTCCCAAAAATGAGACTGCATTTTATATCATTGAAGTATTTAAAGGTTTTTAAAAACTGGTTGCATTAAGAGTATCTGCTTAGGTGTTCTCAAAGATGACCATTAAATAACTATAATATAAAAACTGGAAATGTATTTTAACTAGGACTCCAAAAATTGTAGGTTCTAATTTCCCTGACCGAATATATTACTACCGACGCTACAAAATTGGCATCCAAAATATCTGTTGTACTTTTAATAATTAAAAGATAAATACATAGATAAATAAAAAAAATAATATTTTCCTATAAATTATGTATTTTCTTGTTTTTGTTTTTGTTTTTTTAGTTTATTTTAATTACAGGTTTGAATTATAACGCTGATAAATACAATTTATTAAGGAACATAATTTAATTTGTTAGTAATCGTAAATATAATGAAGAAAAGGCCTGAAAACAATATAAGAATTAACAATGAAAATAGGAATATTTTAAACTTCTAAAATATGAAAGCTTTAATAAAGAAAATTACTAATCTATAAGCGTTACCCATAGCACGTAAAAACAGCCCGACTGTATCATTTTTCGGGAGATTTTCTTCCGCCATCCTCTTCAAAATTTAAAGGTCTCTGAAAATTGTTAAATAATCTATTGCAATGGAAAACAAACGCATATACACAGATTCATGGATATAAATTATTTATCATTTAAATAAGAATATTTCACTCTTCATAAACAAAATTATTTTCTTGATTTGATAGTTCATAATTATGGTATTACACACACAAACGCCACACAAATTAATATGCGTACATGTGTTGACTGTAAAGCGCGTATACAAAACCGGAGACGAAAACGAAAAAAAAATTTTTTTTCTTTACCCAACTTCGATTTCTCGCCAGTCCCGTCGAACCATTTCCCGTGACGTCACTTCAATTATTTTCCCATACAAAATAAATTAATATAAATATCGTTGTTTGTAATTAAATATTACTTTTCAGTATGGTAATAAAATGTTATTTAAAAAAAAAAAAAAAAAAAAAAAAAATATATATATATATATATATATATATATATATATATATATATATATATATATATATATATATATATATATATATATATATATATATATATATATATATATATATATATATATATATATATATATATATATATATATATATATATATATATATATATATATATATATATATATATATATATATATATATATATATATATATATATATATATATATATATATATATATATATATATATATATATATATATATATATATATATATATATATATATATATATATATATATATATATATATATATATATATATATATATATATATATATATATATATATATATATATATATATATATATATATATATATATATATATATATATATATATATATATATATATATATATATATATATATATATATATATATATATATATATATATATAAGTGATGGATCGGATGTCATATTTTCTAATTTGAGGATGTTGAATTTTTGTCAAGTGAGGATGCGGATGTTGAATTTTCGAAAAGTGCGAATGCGATGAGGATGCGGATGTTAATTTTGATGAGAATGCTCCGCGGATGCCATTACTAATATATATATATATATATATATATATATATATATATATATATATATATATATATATATATATATATATTTATTTATTTTATATTTACCCTTCACCCTTCCCACTCACGTGGGGTGGTGCCCGTCACAGTTCGCTTACACCCACACATCTACACTCTATCTCCCTCCCCCCTCACCACTGCCTCCATCTCACTCTGTCCTCCGCAATCTACTACCTTCGTCACAATTCAAAATCCCCCCCCAATATCTCCCTCACCCATCCATCCACCTCATCCTCGGCCTTCCCCTCCCCCTTCCTCCCTCTACCTCGGATCTCATGACTCTACCCACCATCCTATTCTCATCCATTCTGCATATATGTCCAAACCATCTTAATACACCCTCTTCCGCTCTGCCCACTATTCCCTCTTCCATCCGCACATCTCTCTTATTCTTTCATTCCTGATTCTATCTACCCTCCTTAAACCCACATATAGCCCTCAGTCCTTTCATTCCAAAAACTTCTAATCTTTTCTTAATTTGAGCATTCATCACCCATGTTTCACACCCATACATTGCAGATGGCAGACACATACTCTCAAACATTCTTACCTTTATTTCCTTTGATATTCTCCCCTTCTTCCATACTTTCCTCAGTCCCCCATCACTTTCATTCCTTCCATCACTCTATTCTTTATTTCCCCATCCATTCCCCCTTTCCCTCCACAAGCATTCCCAGATATTTAAACTCTTCTACCTCCTCAAATTTCTCTCCCCCCACCTCAACACCCTCCCATTCCTCCCCTCTTATTGCCTCATCCCCGCCCCCAATCCTCATCACTTTACTCTTTGCCGAGTTTACCCTTAATCCCTTTGACGCACACTTCCCTCACAAACTCTTTCACCAACATCCTCAACTTCTCCCCAGATTCTGCCACTAACACCGCATCATCCGCAAACAACAAGACATTTACCTCCCATTCCCCTCTCCACTTCTCAACCTAATACCCTTCCCTTCCCTCTCCATCCCCCTAACAACACCATCCATTAACACATTAAACAGCCACGGAGACATAACACACCCCTGCCTCAATCCAACTCCAACGTTAAACCAATCAGACAGTTCCCTCCTCACCCTCACCCTCGCTCTACAGTTCTCATAAAATGATTTAATTCCATTCAATAATCTACCTCTCACTCCCCCTCCCTTAGAACCTCAAACAATTTCCTCCTACAAACTCTATCATACGCCTTTTCCAAATCCATAAAGCATACATACCCCACTCTATCTTTCTCACGCAATTTCTCACCAATCATTCTCAATGTAAACACCTGATCCACACATCCCCTACCTTCTCTAAAACCTCCCTGTTCCTCCCCCACTCTCTCTCTTGTCAATTCTTTCACTTTCGCTACCAAAACTTTCCCATAAATTTTTCCTACTACACTCAGCAAGCTTATCCCCTATAATTCTTACACGCCATCTTATCCCCCTTCCCTTTATATATTGGCACTACACAAGCATCCTGCCACTCCTGAGGCACTTTTCCCTCTCCCCAACACACATTAAACATTCTTACCAACCAGTCAACTATCTCTCCCCCTCCCACCCTTATCATCTCCCCATATATACCATCCATTCCTGCTGACTTTCCCTTCTTCACCTTTCCCACAGCTACTCTCACTTCCTCTCTACTAATACTACCATCTTCTTCTAACAACATCCCCTCATTATTCTCCACTACTTCCTCGCCTCCCACCCCATTCAACAAATCACTAAAGTGTCTCCTCCATCTCTCCCCTACCTCCCTCTCTCCTTGCACCACATCACCATCTTCCCCCCTCACTCCCTCTACCCCCTCCTCTCTCCCTCTCTTCGCTTTATTTACCTCCTTCCAAAACATCTTACTCCTTTCCTTAAAATTCTCTGCCAACTTTCTACACCACTCCTCTCCCACTCTCCTTTTCGCTCTCTTCACCTCCCTCTTTCACCTCCCTACACCTCTCCCTATACTCTTCCCAATCCCTACCCTCCCTCGTACTCAAATACTTGCAGTAAGCCTCCTTTTTCCTTTTAATCATATTCTCTATCTCTTCATTCCACCACTCACTCCCCTTTCTTCTACCATTACCTATTTTTTTCACCCCACACACTC
Organism: Armadillidium nasatum; assembly: GCA_009176605.1. Taxonomy (NCBI): domain Eukaryota; kingdom Metazoa; phylum Arthropoda; class Malacostraca; order Isopoda; family Armadillidiidae; genus Armadillidium; species Armadillidium nasatum. Next base: position 329,546 of record SEYY01000324.1, read on the forward strand.
TCCTCGCAACCTCCACCAACGCTCCCTTCAGTTTACTCCACTCCTCTTCCACCCCTTCCACCTCACTCCCCTAACCTCCTCCCATTTCTCTCTTATCCCTCTTGTGTATTCACTTCTCTTTTCCTCATCTTCTAACCTCTCCACTCGTACTATCTCCACCACCCTCCCTCCCTCCCCCACTTTCTCCCAACCTCCTTTAACTTTTATTTTCGCCACCACCAAATAATGGTCCGAAATACCCATCGCAGCTCCCCTCAGCACATTAACATCCAACAACCTACTCCTCCATTCCCAGCTCACACACAAAATCCAACAATCCCCTTTCCCCATTCACACCACTCACCCAGGTATATTTATGATTTTCTTTCTTTTCAAACCACGTATTCCCAATCATAAGACCCCTTGCAGCACACATTCCAACCATTTCAATTCCGTTTTCATTTTCCCCATCCACTCCAAAAGGTCCTATTACCCTATTCACTCTTCTTACCCCCACCCTTGCATTCAAATCCCCCAACAGACAAACATGATCCCTACCATCAAAACTTCCCACACACTCACTCAGACTCTCCCAAAATCTCTCTCTCTCCCTTTCATTTGCTCCTACCACTGGTGCATACGCACAAATAAAAACCCAATACTCCCTTCTTAACCTTAATCTTACCCAAACTATTCTACCCCCATTCTACCTCTCCCTTTTACACAACTCCACCACTCATCTCTCATAACAATTGCTACACCCTCCCTTGCTCTCACCCTCTCATTCACTCCAGCGTACATCCCTTTATATTTCCAAATGCCAAATCCCCCTCCCCTTTCAGTTTCGTTTCAGTTAATGCTAAAATATCCAACCTCCTTTCCTCCATCACAACCCCCACTTCTTCCCTCTTTCTCTTCTTTGTTCACCCCCCTTACATTTAGAGTCCCCACTTTTAATACCTCTGAACCCCCATTCCTTCCAGACATCTTCACTATTTATATTCAATCACTCCCGAACTGTGACGTTTCACGGTGGGACCCACTACCTAAGGATACCACCAGTTCCTTGAGGCCACCACCCCTAAGCTAATTAAACCACCCCAAACTCACACCCCAACTCACACTCCCAATATATTTAAAAAAATTATTTAAAAATTACAATTATCAGAGTAAAAGGAAAAAATTTATAAAACTATTTATATTTACAAGAAAAAAAAAAAAAAAAAAAATTTAAAAATATCGACTAAAACTTATCTTAACTTCCGTTGGATAAAAATTGCTAGAAGTTTAAATTTAACCATACCACTTCAGTAGATCGCAATTAAATAAAAACACAGCACTACAATAAAACACTAAAACCAGCAAGAGATATTTACAACTTTAAAATGAATAACAAAAATTTAGACACATCACAAGAAAAACAAAACTAACAGGACCCCATACAGAACACTTGCACTCACCACAAACTCAAATACAAACTATATATATATATATATATATATATATATATATATATATATATATATATATATATATATATATATATATATATATATATATATATATATATATATATATATATATATATAATATATATATATATATATATATTCTACACTAAACATTTTCAGATATTTTTATTATTCTATTATAACTGCTTAATTATTAATTTGCAGACTGCAGCTCTGTTAATTAAGAAACAAATTAATTAATTATTATTTAATTAATAATTAATTATTAATTAAAATAAGAAGAGGAATCTTATACATCAGTTTTCAAAATATAAAGAAAAACTTTGAAGATTATTTCGCTACTCCATCCTAAATAATTATCTCTTAAATAGAAACTCATTTAAATACCAATTTAATAAAATAAATAATAGATTAGTGCGATTTACTTAAAATTGTGTTAAGTTTCGTTATGCAAAATACTAATTAGGAAGTTCGCAGCATCTAATTTCGTTCCAGGGTCGTTCTATGTGATGTTGTAAATGTTTTATCTATTTAGTAAGATCTGAATAGAATAATCGCATATTAGGCTTAAAAAAAAATAATATGGTAAAGAAGTAGGGTAGGCCGAGAAGATCAATTTCTCACATCGCACCACTTTTGTAACTCGAACAGCTTATCGCACCTCACCCCATTTGAGCTCTTGAAGTTTCTGCCTTATCTTGCCGCACCGGTGTTTCAACCAAACCTATAAGGAACGTTATGAACTGTTTTACATATTCCTCTTTAAGTAAATTTTCAATAAATTGTTTAAAATACTTTTTAAAAAACAAAGAAAAAGAAAAAACATCGTATAAAACCGTAAATTTAAGCATGAAGGGTTGAAACGTTTCCACACTCTTTCTGCTTTTCTATCAAATAACATAAAATAATAGGGACATGACATTAAAACTTTATGAAAATTATAAATTTGCCCTACGTAATAGCTCTGAAATATTTCCTTGTTCCAAGTGTTGGATATAATTTATTGGATTAAGACCTGTCAAGATGCTTACGTTACAATTCACAACAACAACAAAATAATAAAAATAAGTTGTGAGCGAATGCAAACGTTTAAAAGTATACCAGTTTATTAATTAAATTAAAGTTTCAATTTATTGCCAAAAACTCTGCCAGTATTAAAGTTCATAAATAGCTTTTGAATCTTTGAAAACTTTTGCGAGGAGGAAATCTCAGAATGAGACCTTCAAAAATCGGAATTATAGTGTTTGAAGAGAAGAGACTGGTTCTCATTTTTCGTTTACCCAAATTACAATTATTTAATTAATTTAATTTTTTTTTTTTTTTTTTTTTTTTTTTTTTTTTTTTTTTTTTTTTTTTTTTTTTAATCAAATAATTAAATATGGTTCAGCTTTATTTTACAATTTAATTTTGAAGCAAGCAGTTATAGCAACGTACTCCATAAATACGAGATACCTTTCAAACTCAATGGAAATATCTCTCAGTATATATATATATATATATATATATATATATATATATATATATATATATATATATATATATATATATATATATATATATATATATATATATATATATATATATATATATATATATATATATATATATATATATATATATATATATGAAAGTAAGGTATACAATACTTGCCAATAAATATATCAATACCAGTAAGCAGATAATACCAACAGTATTATTAATTGTTTCAAAAAATATTGGAACAAATTATGAAAATATTGATGCGATGTAGAAAGGCGTTCAACTGCAGTGTTTAAAACGAAGCGAACCATGAAAATGCCAACTGTTGCAGGCAAACTCAGCGCACGGGCGTAAAAAAATAAAAAAATAAAAAATAAAAAGAAATAAAAAATTACATGATCACAGATTAAGTCAGATTAAGTATCTGGACCATGCAAATGATCAGTGGAATTCCGTTAATC
>SEYY01000324.1:345436-350436 GCA_009176605.1 Armadillidium nasatum
ATATATATATATATATATATATATATATATACCTATATATACCTGAAGAAAATGAGTAATCGGCTGCGCCCACAAACGAGTAATGAGAAGTGTAGCCCCTTGACGTGTTATAGGATGATCAGTAGACCCTACTATTTCTACCAGTGCATCTACAAGGGATAGAAATAAAGGGTGACTGCTATCTGTATCACTTTCCCCTAGAAATTAAACAAATAAAATATTAAAATAATAATAATAATAATGAGGTCATATATGAATGCTAATAGTGAAATAAAAAGTGAGGTAGTAGAAAAAGGCCAATTTTGATAGTAGTTATTAACAAATTATCAATACTGATAATAATACTATCTGTAATTCTGCTACTACTGCTACCTATGCCACTATCATTATTAAAAATAATAATAATAATAATAATTAGTACTGATAAATACAAATCTTTTTGAGTTTATGAGTAAATTAAGGGTCTTTCGTTTTTTTCTGATGACAGTGCATTATAAAAGTCTCCAATTTATAACCGACTATTTTCTCTATCTCTCTCTCTCTTTTTCAATAATTAGTCTTTTAATAAGCTGAATTTCCTTCTTCCCTAAGCCAGTGTTTTTTAAATCAGTATCATAAAGTATCAACAGACATTTTTCTCCTCATCCTTCAATATATTTGGCATAAAAAAACAATTTTAATTTTTTTGACCCTACTAACTTTGATCTCCTTTGATGTTTTTGTTCCTATTATTATCTTACATCTTTTTCACTGTATAACTACCATGTTTTTTTCCATATCTCTCTTCTAAATTTGATGTCTAGTTCTTTCAGTGTAACACCAAACTTTATTTAATTCCTCCATATCAAACATAGGATCTCTCCTTTCAAATGCAGTCTCCAAAAAATAAGTAAAAAGATATATTTCCTCTCTACCTTCCTATTTAATAATAATAATAATAATAATAATAATAATAATAATAATAATAATAATAATAATAATAATAATGTGAGTTAAAGACCTGTTGCAAAACTATCCTGGCTCTCCTGTCTTTGCAATGGATGAACACGTGAAGTTGAAACACCAATTTCAGCCCAAAACGAAGTCAAAGGATTCAATTTACAGGAAAAAGGTGAAGATTGTTTACTGCCAGCCTCTCCTTCCATTCCTTGATTTACTGATAAAAGATCACAAGAGCTTGTGGGAAGAAATGGTACAGCAGAGGTGTTTGGTAAAATATTTTCTCCAGTATTATCCAAATTTAAGATACGGGATTCTGAAACGCCATCCATAGGGGAACATAACTCTGAAGTTGCTGTAATAGCTGTCAGTAAGGAACCCTCTAATTCACAAACCTAAAATAACAAAAAAAGTTGAATCATAAATCAAAACAACACAATAAGGCATTTTCTTAAGATGGACTGAAATGATAAGAAATATGATCACCAGTTGTAAATATCTTTCACTAAGTTTTTATTATATAATACTTTGTTACATACAACTTTAAAATATACTCTAAGTTTGGAGGTACTTAAAAGTTCCCGATAAAAAACTACTTATATAAAAAATTAGCAAACCTATTAAAATTCCTTGATGAACATAATTTACCAATATCAAGAATTTTTATTTTTATAATAATACTTATTAAAATTTTAAATATTCATGGTAATGTCCAAGGTTATGATGAGGAGGTCTTGCCTGTTCTTCTGCAGTAATATCCAGCTGTACATCATAGTCTTTTAAATACTCTTGGCGATCCTTTTCCACAGAAGGAGAAACCTTTGTAGGCGTTACTTCGGCAGCCATCAAATGAATATTTCCTTTGCTAGACATACATATGGAAGAAGCACCCAAAGACTCCTGAAGCGTAACGTCGGCCGAATCAAAATTTGGCAAAGCAGTTTTTATGCTGTGAAAAACACCGGAAACTCCAGACACAGTTCGCGCCAGTAGCTATTAATATAAAATTAAATATAGTATTGCATTCATATTTAATTAAATTACTTAACAGGATCTATGTACAAGAAAAATATATACAAAACACAAAAAAAAGAGTAAAAACCTTATCTAATCTGGGTATGTTGATTTCCAGAGGTTTCTTGACAAAAGATATTGATGAATCAGAACCATAGGCCAAGAAGTCTTTTAATGGCGCACTTGTGTTTATTGGGGATCTCTGAATCAGTGCCTAATAATAATAATAATAATAATAAATAACAATAATAATAATAATAATAATAATAATAATAATAAATGATAATGATAATAATGATGATAATGATAATAATGATGATGATAATAATAATAATAAAAAAATTAATAATAATAATAATAATAATTAAAATAACAATTGCCAGGTACCTGCAAATATTTTTCTAAAAACTGCCTCCTTGACGATATGGTAGCGGAATCCAGTTTACTGAAAGGAAGGTTTAACCACTTGTTTGGGCCTTTCACCCCTTTCATCGAAGTACGAAGTAGAGGGTCCTCCTCCAAGGTCGATTGTAGGGACAAGAATTCTCGAAATCTGAATCAAATATTAAAAATTCTTAAAGGAATAGTATTATTATTTCATTTAATAGTTTGGCTAATATCGAAGTTTCAAAGCAGAATATATATATATATATATATATATATATATATATATATATATATATATATATATATATATATATATATATATATATATATATATATATATATATATATATATATATATATATATATATATATATATATATATATATATATATATATATATATATATATATATATATATATATATATATATCACACAATATCCCAAAAACTATATTTGAAAAATTTTAACAAGGTGAAAAAAATTAAGTTCTGTAAGATAATCACCAATTTTGGGTTAGAAACTATTTCGAACATTTCATACAACTATCAAAAATTATGAAGATAGCTACAGTTCAGCAAGCATTGATGCTAGAGACATGATTCAGGGCTCAAATTTACAACATCCTTATGTTTCTATAAATGTTAAGAACTTTTTATCTATTTTTGCAAGAAAATTATAGCTAAAGACCATTTTATGGCTTACCGACAGTGTTAAAAGTGACAAAAATCATTTTGTCAGTTGACAATTTATTGCTGATCAATGATTTTGCATCAAATTTAGTCACCTAACATTTTTTAAATAAAATTTCCTCACCACCCTATTTCCCTTTTTTATATGAAATGGAAAAATCTCCTACTTACATAGAGCGCTAGTTTTTACTTTAACCAGAGCCATTTTGAGTAGACCTAAAAAACTATTTTTGCTAGATGACCATTCACTTGCAAGTTTATCTAATCTTTAAAAACTTTATGGAAGTCCAATCACCTTTCTACTAATTGGTGAGACTAGAATTTAATTCACCTAGCTTATGGTTTGAATTTGCTATCAGTTTTAATATTCGAAGATGAAATCGCCTCGCATAAATATTCTCATGCAGTTCAGATGAATCTTCCTCATTATGCCTGTCAACAAATCTATCTTTGAAATATCCATTTGGTATCTTAAATGATAACAGTTTAACATGTAATGTGAACCTTAGCTTTGTATCTCGTCATCGCTGTCGCCCAACACTGCAATCAATTCATTTTCTGGATGTGCAAAACCGTCTGATATCCGGTAACGCTCATTCTTGTAAACATCAGTCCACTCCATGCGATTCTGTTTAAAATGTAGCACTGGATCTGATATAAACTCAGAAGCAAAAGATTGTAATTTATTCACTGATGCTGAACAAAAATCGGAAACATAACCAGAAACAGGCTCGAACGATGATTTCCTTTCAACAGGTAAACAGAGAATTTAATTCAAAATATGAAAGTGTAAAGCGTCAAATTAACATTTTGTCACATCAGATAAAGCAATGAAACAACAGAATCCAAACATTTTTCAATACGTTTACCCTAAGATTATAATAGAAAAATAATCATCATCTGTCATTCTCAAATGCTGCTTTTTTTCTAGACATCTTCGCTACTCATCATCAACAGAAAAAAAAACATTAAATAAATGATTGGTATCTGAAATGAATTCAGATTCTTTTGTCAGAAACATTTCTTCTTGGACTACTGGTCAAGTCAATTAAAGATGACGCTAATGCTTGGATCTTTTTGAATAAACTCTACTGGTTAAGTGGATAGACATTGCATTAAATCCAATGGTAATATATCCCCTTGGCATTTTTGCTTTCAGTGTCAATCATATAAAAGTTTTTTTTTAATGAAAAGACTTCTCAAAAATGATATGACCCTTTCTTGGCAACAAACCAGGTGGTACATATTCACGACTAGAAAACTGGGACCATCATGCAAACCCTTCTTGGTTGTTGAACTGCTTCAAGTATCCATTTTTTTAATATCAAATTTATATCAGTATTAAAATATTAGAACCTGTAAAGTAAAATGAACTTCTTAAATTTTTATAGATATAAAACATTCTTAAAAAAAAAAATATTATTATTTTGAAACGATTTAATTTCCTTCTGAATAAGTTCATTTTCTATGGCATCTCCCGGAGGCTCAATCATCAAGAGAAAAATAAAAGAACTGATAATTCAGAGAAAACAACAGGAATTTTTCACACTTTTCACCACAAAATACACCCAAAAATGATTATTTTTATTCTTCATACTATTAATAAACTAAAAGTTCTACTAAAAATAAATGAATAAACCAAAGGTCCTCTTTAGCAACTATAGACACATGAAATTTTTGTAAGTTTTGAATCATGAACCATATATCTAACAAGAGAGGTTGCAGAGCTATGGTCATCATACTCATTTTAACTATTAAGAAAATACATCTGTGGCAGTTCCAACCCACCTCATATATAATAATTAAGGTATATATATATATATATATATATATATATATATATATATATATATATATATATATATATATATATATATATATATATATATATATATATATATATATATATATATATATATATATATATATATATATATTATATACCTTGGCATAACTGCACAGGGATTGAC
>SEYY01000324.1:352936-370436 GCA_009176605.1 Armadillidium nasatum
ATTGGGAAAAGTTATTTCTCTAATATAACATGTATAAAAAATGCTTTGAGAAGAGCGTATGGCATTATAGACAGGTAATTGTTAGTAAACTTCATAAAGTTACATGACCCATCAAAATGTGTATTGACCGATTTTGTCACCAATAATAATAATAGCAATAATAATAATAATAATAATAATAATAATAATAATAATAATAATAATAATAGACAAGAATTTTAAATTTGTAGAGCTAAGCATATGTTTCATAAACATCATAGCGTTTGGAAATTGCAATCTTCAACATCTACAGATGGTCAGACTTTCAGTGTAAGAGTGGTAATGGGGAAGGCTTTTTAAATTCAGGTGAGTTACCAAAAAAAAAAAAAAAAAAAAAAAAAAAACCTTTGCTCTCAGTTTGGATTATTTCATTTAAAAAGTTTGGAAAGGATACAAAGTCCCATAAAAATATATATATATATATATATATATATATATATATATATATATATATATATATATATATATATATATATATATATATATATATATATATATATATATATATATATATATATATATATATATATATATATATCAAATCAAAATCAGCCCCCAGGAAGGGTTATTAGCCCTGTCAGTAGGCACATTCGAGGATGAACCAAGGTATTCACGGCTCGACGACAAACATCCTCTGGCTGGTAAGGCTTATCACGGATACCGATTTTGATTCCATGCACTTATTATTACGCATAATATATATATATATATATATATATATATATACCTTAGTTTAGCTATCGTTGATGCAAGGTTTTCACTTTCTTCATATATTGGAGAAAGATCAGGAATAGGATTTTCCCAACCAAATTCTTTATCATCCTCTTTAGCTGATGGAGAAAGCGGTAAGTCTAAAATACTTCGAGTTTTCTGTGGCTGATCGTCTCCTGCAAGTGTCGACGATGAAGATGACATGGACATTGGGGACGTTACAATACGTTTCTCCGGCTCTGTTGGTTCGATCGTTGAAGAAGACTTAAATTCTGTTGGGCTATGACTACTTGATAATGATTGACAGAACACACCACTGTTGTTATTCTCAAAATGCAATGTCGTATCAGTCCCAACTCCAAAATAATCAAAAGAAAATTCGTCGTACCCATCACTTTTATCAAAGGAATCCATTTTTGTTAGGCAAGCTTTTGCCTTTTTTGAAATCGGATTGTCTTCACTCAGTTCTGTTTGTGCAGCATCGTCTGCAGAGGACCACAGTCTGGGCAACGCTTCACTCGAAGAGCTTAAGTTTTTAGTAGAACTGAATTTTTCCTCATCATCATTAGAGTCACTCTTCAAAGGAAGGTTGCTCAAGCTTTTGCTCCTTTGCAAATCTAATGTATTTAACAAATCTCTAGGATAGCAAGGGCATTTTTTTGATGTCCCTGTTCCTAACACTTGCTTCTCTAAAAAAGATGAAACGCCACTGGGAGCCTGCTTCATTTTTTCTTTGTAATCAGTCTCTGTTAAACCTTCAATAATATTCTTACGAAGAAGATTTCTGGTAACAGGTTTCTTCTCTTCCTCCTGAGGACTTTCCCACATCTTAGTATGAACAGCAGGGAAAGTCATCACTTCAGGCAAAAGAGGGACTGCAGTTGTAGAAATCAAATCTCCTAATACGGTTGCGACACAACCTTTCGTTTCAGATATTTTATCAAGACTGGAAGACTGCTGAACGTATTTAAGTAAGGCGTGTGTGTTTTCTGTTTTTTCAACATATTCACTAAAATCTAAAGAAGCCGTGGCACCCAACCTGCTGCTATCTTTTACTGTATATGCAAAACCATCTGTTTTAACTACAGATTTTTTTTGTCTCTCATGAGTACCATGGAAATTTTTGGCAAAATCTACGTATACCCAAGGGTCGTCCTCATTATCTAAGACTTCCAAGGAAGTTTCTTCCCGAATAGCTGATAAGCTATGAATAGTTCTCCAAATTCTTTCATCTTTGGTTTCCTTTGGCTTATTTTCATCTGTACATATGTCACTTTTCAGTTCTTCAGCAGTATTGTATTCAAACTTTCGTACTGGCTCAAGAGCATCGACTAATGTTTGATTGAGCCACTGTGTATCACAAAACATATCCAAAGTTATTTTAAGAATATTTTGAGCAAAAAGGTCCTTCAAACATAAAAAGAGTAAATTACACCTGGTTATCTCAGTAGGAAGGTAATTAATTAGCAAAAGATGTGCTAATCTTTGGGAATGCAAATGAATACCATCTTCTGACCTAAGCGCATTGTGAATTGGCTTGTAACATTCTTGAATTTCTTTCATGTGAGTTACACAATCCACAGGACGTACATTTAGTTTCTGAGAAACCTTAAAATAAAGAGAGAGAGAAAAAAATAAAAATAAATTAAAATTAAGACCAAACTCTTTTCTTCGTAAGTTGCTCAAATGTATCAAAAAATTTCTAAAAAATTTTTTTTTTAAAGTTCAAGCTGATAAAAAATTTAATTAAGTACATTATGTGGAGCTCTCACTGCTCGCTAGACTGCGAAGTTTAGAAATGCTTATGGTCTTGTGTTTGCTCCATTGAACTAAAGGTACACAAAGTATTAGACGAAAAGCTATTCTCAAAATAATTAGAATCTCACTCATGAATGGTGACAATTAATATAAAAAGAAAAACCATAAATTAAAAAAAAACAAAAAAAAACATTAAAACACGGTAATTTTTTTTTTTTTTTTTTTTTTTTTTTTTTTTTTTTTTTTTTTTTTTTTTTTTTTTAAGCATTTAGCATAATTTTGATTAACTACTCACCTTCTTTAAAGCTTTGTAAAACTGTCTATAATGCTGAATATACAAAGTTAAAATATGTTGAAATAACACAGAAACATTCGTGTGTTGCTTTAAATTTTTAAAAACTCCAGTTAGAAGATCTTCCAAAGTGCTCCTGATCTGGAATTCAAAATAAATGATATTCACGTTAAAACTAGACATTCTTGTATGCATTACATACAAGAAACTTGAACAGTCAGATATCCCATGTCTCAATATCCCTTGTGGCTTCTTACTGTCTCAATATCTTTGTTCTAAATTTATGTATGCATGCATGAATGACTTGAAATTTATATATGGTCTGAATAGTGCCTATTATTAGATACCTGGTCTTGTCTTTACATTTAAAATTTTTGACAGATATAAAATTAACATTCATGTAGGAGAAAACAGTAATACAGTTAATTTTATTTCTTAAAACAAGATTTACACTCATATAAATATTTAACATATATTTTAAAAATGCAACAATTCTGTAAATCCTTTCTGGTGATAGTCTAGAAACCTTCTCAAGTATTGATGATTAATTTTAAACAAATATTCCACAAGTTAACTTTCAATCAAAAACTCAAGACTGCTTTAAGAGAATTTTACTGTGCAAAATGCAAACAAAAAACACAGAAACTATCCAACAAGTTTGGAGAAGATAAGTTGATCAAACACAAAATAGTGATATATGATTCAAATAAATTAAAATTAAAATTTTTTTTGCAGATGACAAAATAAAGTTCTACAATTTTACATTAGATATTTAGATACTCAAAATTCTACAAAAGAATAAAGGTCTTAGTCATATGACACAATTGGATGGAAATATACAATGAATTTTATCAATTTGTCTTATAACTTAAATTTTTAAAAGATGAATGCTGTTTAATAGTTCAAAATATTTATATATACATAAAAAACAACAAAAACTGCAAATAAAAATTATTATCCAAAACCTTCTTGTGTGATACTTCAAATCTAAAAAAACATTTAGTAAAATCATTTACCTGAAGGGAGTATTTATCGTCAGGTGAGATATATGAGTACCAAGGAAGAACCAAATGAGAATGAAATGCTTGGGCTGTAATAAAAATTTCTTTTTCCAAAAATGAAGAATTATCTGTGGAGTTTGACCTCTGTCTTGATGAACTCTCCTTTCCATTGTTTTTCCCATGTTTAAATGTTAAAAGTCTTTAAATGATATATATATATATATATATATATATATATATATATATATATATATATATATATATATATATATATATATATATATATATATATATATATATATATATATATATATATATATATATATATAAAATAGTTATGCAATGGAGCTCCAGCTTCAGCAAGGAGAGAGATCCAGACTTTTAACAACTTTCCAACTCCTCTTCAGTCTCCAGCTCTCCAGCTGAAGTTTGGTTTAACCTTTATTACTTTTAAGTAATAAAACCGAACCTTTATTACTTTGTAGGAAAGGAGGCAAAATAATAAAAAAAAATATATATATATATATATATATATATATATATATATATATATATATATATATATATATATATATATATATATATATATATATATATATATATATATATATATATATATATAAATATATTAAAAATTTATTTATAAAAAAAAAAAAATGCTTTTATAAATTTATACCCTTTGGGACTAGAAAAACAGCACGTAACTAAAATTATCCTTTAATAACTTTTACTAAATGAAAAAAAATACAAGATAGAAAGCCAAGATAACAAAAAATAAAAAAATAAAAATTCAAGGAAAATACAACAGAATATAAACCAATATATATATATATATATATATATATATATATATATATATATATATATATATATATATATATATATATATATATATATATATATATATATAATATATATATATAAATATTTCCATATCTTTTAGAGACCAAGGTCTCAAACCAGAGAAAAAATTTTAGCCAGAAACTGGCCTCCAGCCAAATATCACTCTCCAATGCATCGTTAAAACATTATATATATATATATATATATATATATATATATATATATATATATATATATATATATATATATATATATATATATATATATATATATATATATATATATATATATATATATAATATTATTTTTTAAAAAATTTTTTTTTTTTTTTTTTAAATGTAACTTAATATCTTAATATGCTTACCTTGATAAAAAATGATCACTTGTACTAGAGTAATTAAGAATATGACTTATTATTGACCAAGTTGCATATCCTGATATTACTGTCACAGAGAGTAAACCAACTGTACAAGCACACACCCACCATGATCCTCCTCCAGACATGCAAACAGAGAAAGGGCATGAGAGTACACATGATCCAGTTACCCAGATAATGCCTCGAATCCATCCATCTGTAATATATATATATATATATATATATATATATATATATATATATATATATATATATATATATATATATATATATATATATATATATATATATATATATATATATATATATATATATATATATATATATATATATATATATATATATATATATATATATATATATATATATATATATATATATATATATATATATATATATATATATATATATATAGTATATATATATATATATAATATAAAAAATATATATATATTAAATTCTATTATTATCCTAATGTTTTTATTGTGAACCCTGAATTATATATATATATATATATATATATATATATATATATATATATATATATATATATATATATATATATATATATATATATATATATATTATATATTATATATATATATATATATATATATATATATATATATATATATATATATATATATATATATATATATATATATATATATATATATTATTTTACACATTTTATAAATTATTTTGTAGAAAATAATAATAATAATAATAATAATGAGATAATCCTCATAGAGGGTGTTCATGAGTTTTCTCAATGAGATATCTTATTCTACTGTCATGGTGAGGAGGTAACATTCTGTTGCATTACTTTAAAGATTAGAGGTCGAATCCCTATTGAGCAGATATTATAAAACTTCTTTCCTCAGTTTATGTGGTTATATTACTAATGTATACAATCTGTGGTTGAAGGAGATAGTAACTGACCTGTTACCAATTATCCGAGTGCAGTCAGGGATGACTTCATGAGCTTTCTCAATGCAATACCCTTTTGTACTGTCATGGGGCAGAGGTATCACTATCTTACCAGCTTAGAGGTCAGGGTTCGAATCCCCATTTAGCAGACTTGAAATAATATAATATATATATATATATATATATATATATATATATATATATATATATATATATATATATATATATATATATATATATATATATATATATATATATATATTGCAATTGTTTATTTTGAGGTAGGAAATTATAGTTTTTTAGACTATAACATCTCTGATCACAAATTGAGTGCAAATCAATAAAGGAGTTCTAATGAAGCTACATAGACCAAAAAATGAAAAACTGTAATTTAAAAAATACTAAAAAAAAAAATAAATGCATAGTATGAAAATTTATATTTAAAGGATCCTCCCCTCCCCTACCCCTCAACCTGTGAGTAATGGTGAAATACAAAAACTATTCATCAATACTGAAGGGTCTGGGGTATTTATTTTCTTATTTATTTATTCATATTTATTTGGGGTCTACAAGGTTTCATTAAGTCTTCCTTAAATGAATGTAAATTGAAGCTTAAAACTGATTATAAACATTATGTTCATTATTTTTTATTTTGAAATATTGATACAACAACAACAAAAAAAATTTATTATTATTATTAGTTATTTTTATTATTATTATTTTTAATAATAATAATAATAATAAGAATAATAAATATTGCTTACCTGGTCATTACCGGTTTGTGTGTTTCTTAGTTCATTTCTAACTCAATAAATTTTATTTTTTTTATTATTATGATTATTAAATGATACTGAATAAATAAAAATCTGGAACAAATTAGTCATTTTAAAATGTTCTAATGATGACTAAAGTAATGTTGTAAAAGAATCTTTATTATAATTTGGCAACAAAAATTTTATTTTTTATTCTAAGGAATGAATGAATAATGAATAATAATAATAATAATAATAATAATAATAATAATAATAATAATAATAATAATAATAATAATGTGCAGAAGAGTCTACTAACCTGCCACTTTTATTAATGAATACTGGACACCTGATATACTCTGTAAAAATTATTATTATTATTATTATTATAATTATTATTATTATTATTATTATTTACCTCACATAGTACGCCTAATTGGTTTCACCAATATCCCAAACTGTTTGAAACCACATTATTCGAGGAACGTAAGCTATAGGAAATGTGATAAATTGGTTCCAATAATTTTTTGTCAGTATTATTTTTTTTTTTTTAATCATCGATGTCTGTGTTAATGATGATTTCCATGCTTAAAATGAATAATAAAATGATTCAAATGAATAATAAAATAAATAAATAAATTTTAAAGCTTTTATTAATGAATTATTGAACAAAAAAAAATATCTAAAGATTTCATTTTTTATTTACTAAAAAATTGCAATATTGAAGTTTGCACTGATTTCTTCTTTGGCCTCTTCTCTTCTTACAAAAAAAAAATGATGATTATTTTAAAAAACTGAAAATAATAAATAACACAACTTAAATGTAGCATGGCTAGTTGAATACTGAATAGTAAACAATGTGTGTCTAGCAGGATCAGAGCAGGAAGTATTCTTATGTTTTCCATTTATTTTAAAAAAATTACTTATTTTAAAATTAATAATCAGTACTATGGTAAAACCGCACTGATTGAAAGCTGTACTATGTGAGATATATATATATATATATATATATATATATATATATATATATATATATATATATATATATATATATATATATATATATATATATATATATATATATATATATATATATATATATTTATTTATATGACGACTTATCATGTGAAGAGAACTAAATGCAAGGACGACAGGACTAGCCATCCGGCCTTGTGATTTCTCTGTCAACGGCTTGTAACTACTCCAGAACCAGCATTGGGAACCATTGCTCGGAGAAGCGCAATCTTTTGAAGACCCCTGGGAGAGAGTGTTTGGAGGTTGGTTTGAGAACGATGCTGGTCCTACTGAAAGGGTGAAAACCCTACCTGAAGAGTCTGGATAAGACTCATGGACCGGCATGGGGACCGGCGAGCCGAAGAACTTGATCTTTTGGAGGGCTCTGGGAGAACTTCTTCAAGCAGATGGGGAAAGATGCTGGTTCCACTGACAGGGTGAAAACCCTTCCTGGGAGATGATAGAAGTATAGATATATATATATATATATATATATATATATATATATATATATATATATATATATATATATATATATATATATATATATATATATATATATATATATATATATATATATATATATATATATATATATATATATATATATATATATATATATATATATATATATATATATATATATATATATATATATATATATATTATATATATATATATATATATATATATATATATATATATATATATATATATATATATATATATATATATATATATATATATATATATATATATATATATATATATATATATATATATGAAAAATAAAGTATTAAAAATTAAATAGAAATTTATGAAATTCATGAAATATTGATGTATAAATATATCTATATACCAATATAATGATATATTTATAAAGGTATCAATATTTGTAACTATTGTATGTAGTAAAAAACTCATCAATACATAAAAGGGTATAAAAGGCTTTACTCCTTAAGGGCAAAATGTTTATCTGCCAAAAATTGCATATCAAGTTGTAAAATATCAATATACCTGTACAGTAATATATCAGCATATTAAAATAATATACTAATAAAAATTAATATTATAAATGAAAGGCCAAATTTTATGAATTTATATTAATTTTTAATATTTTTAAAGTTTTTATATTATTTATTTATTTTGCATTTCCAACTATTTTTTTTTTTAAAGCAGATTAAAATAAAATTTCGAGTTTCTATGGTTCATTAATAAAAAATGAAAACTTGCAGACTTTTTTTAACTAATTGTTATTAGTAGTAGTAGTAGAAAAATAAAAACATTAAACATGAAAAAAAAAAATTATTGTAATATTTTAAAATTTGATCCAAAATAAATTACTACTTGCAAAGATAATAATAATAATTAATGAAAAATCTATGAGAAAAGTTAGAAAACAATATTTTTTGGTAATAAAAAATTCTTTTAAAATATCATGAACAACCTTTGAGAGTCTTTTGACAGATATAAATACGCATTGTCATGCTGTAAAAAACTTTAATTATGAGCATATCACTTTAATTTATATATATATATATATATATATATATATATATATATATATATATATATATATATATATATATATATATATATATATAACAATTCGTTCTAGCACAATCTCTCTATATTTTCATTACATTGAAAATAATTGTCAAAATATGCTGAAATGATTTAACAACACAGATACTTTTTGGAAAAGTAAAAATAGTATTTTTAAAAAGAATAAAAAACAAAAAAAAAAAAATTTATAAAAAAAAAATATTAATGCTCCAAATACAGAAATGACTGTCTATTAATTGTCCGTTATTGGTTAATTCAATTTAGTATTTAACAATTTTCCAACATTGCTATCAATATTTTTTTTTAGCACTTTGCAACTTTCTGACATTACTCTTCTGTGAAAGAAAATTATGTATAGAATGTATTTAAACATATTTTGACTTCATAATTTCAATATAGTAAAAAATAGAGAGGTTTGTGCCAGATCAAATTATTGCCATATATATATATATATATATATATATATATATATATATATATATATATATATATATATATATATATATATATATATATATATATATATATATATATATATATATTAATATTATTTAAATTTTTTATTAAAAAAAAAAAGAGGTTAATGAAGCAGAACTGTATATTAAAAAAAAAAAAAAAAAAAACAGTCATGGGGCTTTAACTACAGTACTGTGCCTGCCTACTTGACAAAGTATGCTCACATACTTCTGTTGATATGCAAAATTGTTCATGAAATCTTGCTAAGAAGTAATCTTTCGCCAAATTATAGTTCTGTCATAGTTCATTCAGATTTGGGGTAAATTTCATGAAAACGAGATGAGTCGTTAATCATATATAATTACATATTTCAGTCAATGCTCATATAAATCCTCATATTTTTAAGTAGCCTACTACATATTTAAATTTTAACCATAAAGAGTTTATCATAAGGCTGATTACATAAACTAAGTCATAATACAAAAGAAAAGAAAAAATAACGTTTTACTACTTTTAAATTGTTCTATTTTGTAAACATTATTCAAAATCACACAATAAACCATTATTAAAACATAAACATCTGTTACAACGTCGGATTACTCGGGTTCACATCAGATTTGGTCCGTGTTTGGTCTTATGAATGAATTCGTTCAATACTTAAAGTAAGGAACAAAAGAGTTAAATTCCATGCCAACCGTCAAACTTACTACCTATTGTCATAGTTTAATATATATATATATATATATATATATATATATATATATATATATATATATATATATATATATATATATATATATATATATATATATATATATATATATATATATATATATATATATGAAATTTCTAATCTGCTATTGGGATTCTAACCTTGACATCTTGGATGGTAAGAATGAGCTTTACTACCACACCAAGACGGTACAAAAGAACATCACATCGAGAAAGCTCATGAACAATCGTCATGACGTCAGACTTGAATGACTATCGGCTCCGAGCACGTATGTGGGGTAATGGATCATTTACTATCTCCAAAGACTAAAGATTTATGTTCTTTTTTACATGATGTCTAAACTCACGTTCAGAACTCTTTTCAAGTAGGGGCATAATTAAAAGATAAAGGAAAACCCACCCAATTCAGAACCTAGCGTAGATCCCTCAGGAGGGCACAGACAGAGAGAGGATTTAAAGAGAGATAGGTTAAATACAGCAGGGGAAACAAACGAAGATAGGGTGTTCCACAGAACAGAGGTGGCTGGAAAGAAGAAGATACCACAACAGGAAAACCTAAAATTTTCCAAGCTCTAACAAAATTCACGTGAAAGCAAGACACCCATTGTGCTGAGAGGGCGACGCAATAGTGGTGGAAAGCGAGGTCAACTCCCTCAAGCACCTGGCGTTGTAGTACTCACAGAAGAGAGAGAGAGTGCCACAAAATCACCTCGCATAGAAAGAGAGTCAAGGGAGTTTGAAGGTAGGGGACAGTTTATTAATCTCTTAGCATTAGACTCAACCTTATCTGAAAGAAGGGTGGAACCGGAACCACCCCAAATGTGAGAACAGTACTCCATACAAGGATGTTGAGTCGTCGGCATAAAAATGAATAGAGTTAGAAGTACAGCCATAGTATGATACAGCTGAAAAGGTAGTTGATGAAAAGCAAGAATAAAGTTGGAGATAGAACCGAACCCTGAGGAACACCACTATTAACAGAGAAAAAAAAGTCACTCCATCAACAAGTGCTGATTTGGAGTGATTTGAGAGGAAACTAGACATGAGTAAGCAAAGAGAAGGGGTAAACCCAAAGGAAGGGAGCTTGGAGAGAAGTGACGCATGCCATACCCGGTCAAAAACCTTGAATATGCTAAGCGCCACCACACATGACACCCCGTGGTCACAAAGGGCAGAAGACCATAGATCAGTAAGATAGGAAAGAATGTCACCAGTAGAAATCGAGTGACGAAAGCTATACTGGTGATCTGAGAGAAGGGAATGAGATTCCAAATAATCAAGGAAATGAAAGCTAAGGTGAGTTTCAAAGACTTTAAATAGAATACAAGTAGGAGCAATAGGGCGATAGTTAGAAGGTTAAGAGTGGCTTCCTTTTTTCGGGATCGGTTGAACATATGCGCGCTTCCATTACAAAGGAAAATTATTAATATTAAGGCATAGAAAGTAAAGTTGAACGAGGACAGGTGACAGCTCCGAAAGCACACTCCCTTAAGATACGAGGAGGAATGCCATTCGGGCCATTTGACTTCCTTAAGTTCAAAGATTTCAGGATCCCATGCACCTGATCATATGAAATCACGGGTAAGGACATAAGACACCTGAGAGAAGAGGTAGTAGGAGGAGGGATACTGGAATGATCCAGGGTAGAATTAGATGAAAAAAGGAGGCCGAAGGGATTGTCCTTTTCAGTAGGAGTGCTAGCTACAGATCTATCAGATCGAATAAGAGGAGGAAAGGAAGATTTGCAAAAGTTGTTAGAGATAAATTTGGCAAGAGGCCTGAAATTTTTATCAGTAGGAGAACCAAGGAGATCAGCTCATTTTCTTTTGGTGAAAGCACGCTTGTTCTGTCGAAGTATATCCCTGCAACGATTCTGAGCTGAATGAAAATTAGAAAGAGTGATAGGAGAAGAAGAGTTTTTCCATGTTCGATACGCACTTTCTCTCTCCTGAATGGCACGGGGGCAGGCGCCATCAAACCATGGATTTTGGGGAGAGAAAGATTTAGTTGAAGAGGGAATGAACCTGCTCATTCCATCAGATATCACGGCTCTCTCTCTTTACGCGAACACCGAAGCAGCATCAATGTTAATGCAGGATTCATTCCAAGAATAGTTGGCGAAAAAGCGACGCAATGTCCCCCAATTAGCCTGATTAAAGTGCCAGAAAGTACACTTAGAAACTTCTGCTTTTAGGTATCTGGAGAGTCTTGTCTGGAAAAACTTGACACATCCAACAATACTTCAGGTTTCCTTCTCATGCTTATGTCTAGCTTTCATTCTAATCGTTCCAAATCAGCTGTTGTTGATGTGGTAACTTCTTTCTTTCTTGTCAATTTGTGCGTTCCTCAGGATTTTGTCATATCTCCAGCTCTATTTCTACTTTTCATCAATAATACTCTAAGCTGCTCAACTGACTCTATTCATTCACACCCAGATCGATAATATGGGGTTATGCTCTCATATATAGAGTGGCTCAAGTTTCACCCATGTTTTTGAAAAGGTGGAGTTGAAGGCCAAAAGACTTATTAACTGCTTCGTACTTTCCAATTCACAATATATATATATATATATATATATATATATATATATATATATATATATATAATATATATATATATATATATATATATATATATATATATATATATATATATATATATATATATATATATAAATCTTAAATAATAACAATCTTCATCCCCCAGGAAGGACTATCGTTCTGTCAGTTGGATCTTTCGAGGAAGATCCTAGGGTTTCACGGGCCCACGGTGGTACCACTGGCTGGGCCAGGCCTATCGCGGATGCCGGAGATTATTCCCATCAGTGGCAAGGGCACTCCACTGATGTACTCGTTTAACGACTGAGTCATTCGGAGCTAAGCGCAAGGAGAAACCGCTCATATATATATATATATATATATATATATATATATATATATATATATATATATATATATATTATATATATATATATATATATATATATATATATATATATATATATATATATATATATAAAATAAAGCCAATGAGATCATAAACTAATCGAGATTATGATAGAGGGGGCCCATGCTCTCCTTCCCCCGAAATATTCTCGTTCCGAAAGCAATGCTTTTAAGCCATAAATTTAAAGACAGCTTATTTTAGCAATTTTTGGCAAATTAGCTTGAATATTCTGATGCTAAATCAATTAACTTATCAAAAAACAAAAAAAAAAACAATAATTTCGCAGTTGATTGCAGGTATTATAATTATTAATAACAAAATTAAATAATGATATAGTGCATTTCCATTTGTCTATATATATATATATATATATATATATATATATATATATATATATATATATATATATATATATATATATATATATATATATATATATATATATATATATATATATATATATATATATATATATATATATATATATAGGGACCTCAAAGTTTATTAGCTGCGTTCATTAACATTGACTTTTAATTGTTCTTGCTGCCACCTGAAGGATAAATATTGAACTATGGACTTGATTCACTATTACTCAGAAAATATAGTAATTTTACTCTACCATGGTAGTGTTAGTTTAAAATGTGCAAAATATAAACTTAGTTCACTTTAGCTCTGAACCCTCCATGTATAATAAAAGGAATATATAACAAGCTTTGCTCCTGATCAGTAACTCAAATATGTAAACGTTCCCTAGAACACAAAACGCTTCTTTCTTACATTCTCGTTTTGCTGTTCATTAAAGATTTCTAATCAATGATATCCTATATGATATCCTTTGTCAAATTTCTATCTGGCTTAATTCTGCATCAAAACTTCGCTAACATCCCATATTCTCTCTCACGATGATGAATATCTAAAAGCAAAGTACACGTATCTCCAATCTATCAAAATACACTTCTCAGTGATATTCTACTCTGTTACATATCTTAAACACACCCAGCGTCTAAGGGTAAAAAATTTACGCCTGAAGACTTTTAACTGACGGTACTGAATTCATATATGTGCTCAACTGTTGCACCTGAAGAATATTGATGTGTCAAGTTTTCTTGTTGGGCATATCAGTATTACCATGTATAAGGGAATAAAATAATATATCCAAAGAAATTATTTATTTAAAAATATATATATATATATATATATATATATATATATATATATATATATATATATATATATATATATATATATATATATATATATATATATATATATATATATATATATATATATATATATATATATATATATATATATATATATATATATATATATATATATATATATATATATATATATATATATATATATATATATATATATATATATATATATATATATATATATATATATATATATATATATATATATATATATATATATATATATATATATATATATATATAATAGAAAATTAAATTTAAAATAGGTACAAAGAAGACAGGACATTACCATGTAAGTCCATTAAATAATAAGACACACACACGCGTACACACACACTCACTCACACAATCACACACAGAAACAAACAAACAAAAACAAAAAACAATCAATCACTTTGTTCTTAATGAGTGTCGTAAATGAATGTATACATTTAATTTACAAAAAAAGCTACACAGGGAATAACCAAGGAACCTCACATACTTTATTTACATTTCAAAAATAATTAAATAAATTACAAAAAATATACTTGTCTTAATATATATATATATATATATATATATATATATATATATATATATATATATATATATATATATATATATATATATATATATATATATATATATATATATATATATATATATATATATATATATATATATATATATAATAACTATATAATATATATATAAAATATATAAATAATATATATATATATATATATATATATATATATATATATATATATATATATATATATATATATATATATATATATATATATATATATATATATTATATATATATATATATATATATATATATATATAATAATATATATATAATTTAATTTAAAAATTTCTGTTGGAGACAAGAATTAAATCTCAACATCAATAATGATGAATCATAACAGGTGATAACTGAATTTTTTTTTATCTTTCTAGTCAAATTATTATGAGATAAAATGAAACAAATAA
Source organism: Armadillidium nasatum (assembly GCA_009176605.1). Classification (NCBI taxonomy): domain Eukaryota; kingdom Metazoa; phylum Arthropoda; class Malacostraca; order Isopoda; family Armadillidiidae; genus Armadillidium; species Armadillidium nasatum. The sequence goes on from SEYY01000324.1 coordinate 368,551, forward strand.
CTTGAAGAGAAGTAACTTAAATAGGCAAAATAAAAAAAAAATGAAAGATATAAAAAATAAATAATGATAATGTATGAGTAACCAATTCGGAAAAGAAACTTGGATCGAAAGATGGAAACAATAGAACAAGAGCTTATATTAGAATAAAGGGAAACTTAAATATAACACACTCTAGAAAGATAACTCTCTAGAAAGTTTAATTAACTAAAATAGAAGATTTGAGCATGATATTAAGAAACGGAAAGGTACAATTAATAATGTATTGAAAGAATGAGAATTTGTTGGCACAGAGCATGATCTCAGTAAATAGAGAGGATTAATTATTATAAGTAGACAACATTGATGCACGTATGCGAAAACGGACTTTTAAACAAAACACAAATAAAAAAAAAAGAAAAAGTAAACATTCAGTCAATTTAAACGAAGATCTGGAAAATATTGATGAATGTTTTTGTGAACCAAAAGAGCGTCACAAATGAAGAGATGCTCGAATGACTGGGCATTTCAGAGAATATAATAAACAATCAAGGAAAAACAGTTTCCTATCTGTAGAACAAATTTTTAGAATGCAACACCTACAAAACAAAATGCCTCATTGGAATAACTGAAAAGAATAAAAGGATTCAAATACCTGTGTTGACCATAAAAAAAAATATTGGTAAAGAGTAAATTCAAGTTGACAGTTGCGAAGAGCAAGGAAAAAAAAGAAGAGTAGCACTCCATAGTTGCCATAACCCAAGTGATATATATATATATATATATATATATATATATATATATATATATATATATATATATATATATATATATATATATATATATATATATATATATATATATATATATATATATATATATATATATATATATATATATATATATATATATATATATATATTATATATATATATATATATATATATATATATATATATATATATATATATATATATATATATATATATATATATATATATATATATATATATATATATATATATATATATATATATATATATATATATATATATATATATATATATATATATATATATATATATATATATATATATATATATATATATATATATATATATATATATATATATATATTGTACTATTTATATAAATCTAAATTACGAAGAGTTTCACTTTACTTCTGACAATAATTTGTATAATGGATTAAACATAGTGCTTTTCCTGCAAATAAATAAATAAATAAATAAATATATAAATAAATATTACTGTACTTTTAATTATTATTATATTTATTATTAAATAAAATATAAGAGTAAACTGAATTAAAATAATATAGTATGCAAAAGGAAGTTAATATACTTTAATTTTTATTTAATAATAATAATAATAATATAATAATAATAATAATAATAATAATAATAATAATAATAATAATAATAATATATAATAATAATAATAATAATAATAAAATAATAATAATATTGTCATAGGCATAATATAAAAATATTAATAATACAGTTTAATATGATAGTATTATAAAAACTTCACTCCACATTTGTTCTACATTTATTACTCCTTCCCATCCCATTGGCTATGACGAAGAGTAATATATATATATATATATATATATATATATATATATATATATATATATATATATATATATATATATATATATATATATATATATATATATATATATATATATATATATATATAATCTTTTTTATTTACCTTATTGCATCCATCCATTGTTCTTTTTCATATTTTGAAGTAGCTGATATTCTGTAGACGTGATGTCGGCCTTCCACCACTTTACCATTGCTGGTCTTGCAGGCTTTCACCAAATTTGAACCTTCACTGAATATCTCGAAGCAATTGGACATTCGCCTATCTTCTACTTCACG
>SEYY01000324.1:380436-382936 GCA_009176605.1 Armadillidium nasatum
CTCTCTCTCTCTCTCTCTCTCTCTCTCTCTCTCTCTCTCATCTCTCTCTCTCTCTCTCTCCTCTCTCTCTCTCTCTCTCTTCTCTCTCTCTCTCTCTCTCTCTCTCTCTCTCTCTCTCTCTCTCTCTCTCTCTCTCTCTCTCTCTCTAGCTTATCGTTATGTTAATAACATCTTCCCTTCCTGCCCACGCCAAAGGTAATTTACAAATTTGGTACTCGTATAATAAATACTATGTATAATATCTATCTTCCAAATAAAAGCATAAAGAAAAATTCTTGAAATATATTTTGCAGCTTTTTTCACGTATGAAACAATTTGCAATTTTTTTTTGTATATTTAATAAATAACAATAAATCAAGAGAATAATAATATATAATAATAATAATAATAAATAAATAAAAATAATAATAAATAAACACTGAAGTTTGACTTTATTCACCTACAAGTAACTTTATTTCTTTATGTTTGGGAATTGAACCCCAAAATATATATATATATATATATATATATATATATATAATATATAATATATATATATATATATATATATATATATATATATATATATATATATATATATATATATATATATATAAAAAAATTATCGCGATTTAAAACTAACTGATGTACACTGGTAATGGGATACCATAATTAAATTAAATAGTAATGCACACGAGCATTATTTTTAAAGGTTAAAGTGTACATAACATCCACGAGAGTTTGTTAACATAAAAATCTGTCCAAATCAATGGCTGACATGTTTCGATTGAAAATTCGTAAATCACAGTAAATGGGAATAACAAACAGAAGAATATTGTAGAACTTAAATGTGCTGAACATAAAGGCTGAATATAAGGTTAAAGAACTAGAGAGGAAAAAAAGACAAAATACTGTGGATAAGCGAGCCTCACAAGCTCTCCTCCAGGAGAAGTATGTGCTTAAAGTATTCAAAAGAGTAGCGTCTGATTTAATAGCGATGGCAATAGGTGAGAGATACAACAATTAGATGGCAAAAAAAAAAAATTGGAGAGAATCAGTAAGAACGATAACTGATAGAACGAAACACCAAGACTTTAAAGAATTATAATGAAACCACTCCAGATAAGCAATGCATACTCCATACTAGGACCGACTACCGACATTCTTATATAGAGCAAGTAACTGAGATTGTATGAATAAGTTCTGACGGGCCCCAGATCACAAAACCTCCTAGAAGCGTGTTTTGTAAGAGATTAGAACACAAAACCTCTTATTTTTATTTAATTTTATGTATTTTTAATAAGTTTTAATTATTTTCTAATTATTGTTAATTGTTTTTAAATATTTTTATTTTTTTAATTATTTTTTAAATTATTTAAAATACTTTTTTCAAAAAAAAAAGGTGGGAGGCGGTTGGGGGTGAGGAGGGGGTCATTTAGGTCGCATTATATAGGCGGACCCACGGGATGACCGCCTGGTGCCTCACCCAGCTCGATGCGATTACCCTGGGGTCTCACCCCCGGTCGACAATAAGATACTCAACTACTATCGGCATTCAAGAGGGTACGTGATAAAGTGATAGACAGATCGTTAATTAAAAGTAGAAAGAGAATAAAAGATAAAACAGAACCCCGAGGAGCACTAATATTAATACTCGTCTATTTAAAGGATTAACAGTGGCCTACTACAGAAGTTGCTATAAAACTATAGGAAAAGAAATACGAAAGACTTACATAAAAGAAGTACCGGTAATATTAGACATCAAAGCTTTGCCCCTGCCCCAGATCTATCGAAATTTTGCTTGAAATGCCCAGTCCCATAGTAAAGCTTTCACGGATCCGCCAAAACGCAAGGAACTAAGATTCAGGAAAATGATCTCCATTCGTCGAAATTTTCTTACGGAACAATACTGGTGATATGGAACATGATTAAAAGAATTAAGGATGTTTAATGTTAAATTTACCATTTCTAGTAAAATGGGAGAAAGAATAGGAGCAGAAGGGGAACCAGGAACATTAATGCTTTGAATAACATGAGGACAAGCAAAGTTAAACCAAGTTTTCAAAGTCGGGGATAAAGTGATAGGAATTCACGACTTAAAGAGATTCATCCTGCAGAATTCGAGGGTCTTTTCTTTGTAAACCTTAAACATTCCGTGGGAAATCAAATTATTACAAAGGCAAGTCCAAGTCTGTAGTTCCAAAAATGTATCCTCCCCGAGAAAATAAAGTCGTTCCTGTGGAAGACTTGAAGAGAAAGAAATGGATATAGAGATAGAATCTTGAAGAGGGATGAGTTTAATTGAGTAAAACAAAAAGTTAAATTGTTAAGGATTTTGAAATGAGAAGCAGCTACACCAGCTGTAACGACAGAAGAGAAAGATAACAGTGTCTCCGAAAATTAATATCACTACGAATGATGATAATCAAAACAAAATCGAATAAACTTTCTTGCAAAAGGAAAACTGGATTATGTACTGCGGGGTGTATATAAGTTATCGAATTTCCCACAATCAGAGAAT
>SEYY01000324.1:402936-405436 GCA_009176605.1 Armadillidium nasatum
TTAGAAAAATGGAGAGAGAAGGGAAGAGTATTACGTTGAGAAATATGGAGGGTGAATGTGAAGTGAATGTTTTACTTTTTGCAGATGATGCGGCATGTGTTGGTGGCAGAATCTGGAGAAAAGATGAGAATACTTGTGAGAGAGTTTGAAGGGAAATGTGCAAACACAGATTGAAATTCAATCCAGCGAAGAATAAAGTTATGAGGATTGGAGGTGGGGATGAGGAAATGTGGAAGTGTGAGAATGGAAACTTGAGGAGGTGAATGAATTCAAATATCTAGTAATGTTGGGTGGAAGGTAAGGGTGGGACGGAAAAAGGAATAAAGAACAGAGTGGTAGAAGGAATGAAAGTATTGGGGGGCCTAAGAAAAGTATGGAAGAAAGGAAAAATTTCAAAAGAAATAAAGATAAGAATGTTTGAATGTGTGTTCACCTTCTGTATTGTATGTGTGTGAAACATAGACGATAAGTGCTCGGTCGAGAAAAAGTTTCAATGTCTTTGAGATGAAAGATTTGAGAGCGATATATAAATTGAGAAGGATTGATAGGATTAGAAATGAAAGAATAAGGGAGATGTGTAAATGGAAGAAGGGTGTAATTGATAGAGAGGAGGAGGATGTGCTAAAATGGTTTGGACATATGTGAAGAATGAAAGAGAACAGAATGGTTGGCAAGGTACGTAGATCCGATGTAGATAGGGGAAGGGTAGGGGGAGGGAAGGCCGAAGTGGAGATGGATGGATGGAGTGAGAGTGATTTTGATGGAAGGAATTTGAGTTTAGACGAGGGTAGAAGATTTGTGGAGACAGATATGGAGGGAGGTGGTGAAAGCGTTGAAAGGTAAGAATAGTTATGTTTGTAAGGGAATTGTGGCGGGCACCACCTCACGAAAGTGGGAAAGGATAGTGAAATATATATATATATATATATATATATATATATATATATATATATATATATATATATATATATATATATATATATATATATATATATATATATATATATATATATAATATATATATATATATTATTTTCGATTCATACCGAACCCGATACCGATAACTTCATCCGAGATACCGATACCTATATTAAATATTCATATCCGCATAATATATCCGATAATATATATATATATATCCATACTATATATATATATATATATATAATATATTATATATATACATACATATATATATATATATATATATATCTATTATATAATCATATATATCATCAGATGAGAGAGAGAGAGTTGATATAGATACATAGCAAAACTTAAAAATGCATTTTGATAAATAAACTAGATAAATAATAAAAAATAAAACAGATATAACACTGATGTAACTGATGTACTTTAATATTCCATCTTTTATTGTTCATACCTTTTTCAAGGATGCAAGATTAACAATATAAAATCATACAGATGTTGACTGCAATTAAAACACTACCATTATCACTAATACTACTCCACTTATTCAGTAATGCATTTTCAATTAACTCTTACCCATTTATATATATATATATATATATATATATATATATATATATATATATATATATATATATATATATATATATATATATATATATATATATATAATATATATTATATATATATATATATTATATTATATATATATATATATATATATATATATATATATATATATATATAATATATATATATATATATATATATATATATATATATATATATATATATATATATATATATATTTATATATTTAAGAGGCCTATATCATTTCAATTAAAAAGAAAAAAAACACTTGTAAAAATAAATAAAAACACTACACTTATATAACTTTCTCACTACACGCCAAAAAATCAACTAAAAAGAAAGAAAAAAAACGTGTTTTTGAAGTATATAAAATTTGTTCATATTAATTCTTATCAGAAGTATAGTATGAATAACTTTGATAAAATATTTTCAATGATTTCAAAAATAGCACAATCACGGTGTATATATATATATATATATATATATATTATATATATATAATATATATATATATATATATATATATATATATATATATAGAGAGAGAGAGAGAGAGAGAGAGAGAGAGAGAGAGAGAGAGAGAGAGAGAGAGAGAGAGAGAGAGAGAGACGAGAGAGAGAGAGAGAAGAGAGAGAGAAAGAGAGAGAGAGAGAGAGAGAGAGAGAGAGAGAGAGCAGAGAGAGAGACATAATATACCTTACGAGTATTTTTTAGCTACTTACCTCTGGTTTTGGTGCAATTTGTGTTGACAAGCTGGCAACCGATTTGGAAACTCTTTTAGAACTCAAACTTCTTTTTAAATTAGCCCTTTTGAACGAAGCTCTGTAAATAAGGCTTAAACTTGAACGCGTTTTATCCAGAAATATACCACTGTCTCTTTTACTGCTTGCGTCACTCCTTCCAAACGACAATTTTTCGTCATAATCGTCGACATCCGGTAAAGTACCGACGCTCGCCGAAACGTAACCACTGTTGCACG
>SEYY01000324.1:410436-412936 GCA_009176605.1 Armadillidium nasatum
ATATTATATATATATATATATATATATATATATATATATATATATATATATATATATATATATATATATATATATATATATAGTGGGAAAGCCAGAGGCCTTCCTATTTCCAGAGTTGGGAAATGTTAGAAATGGTCGTGAATGGCCGACGTCCAGATACACGGCGTTTAAAGTGTGCAAGTCAAAGGAAGTTGGGAAAACAGATAAAGGGAGTGTGTTCCAGACTTTACCAGTAGAGTACATGTAAGATTGAGCATAGCGGTTAAGTCTGGGGTCGGAGAGTTGGACAGAGAAAGGATGAGACGATAGAAGGGCGTGCCGCACGAGCCCTTCTAAATGGAAGAGTTATGCAACGTGAGAGTTCAAAGCACGTGTCCGTTATAATAGCGATAGAAAAGAGAAAATGACGCAACAATTCAAAGGGCAAAAAGAAACTGAAGAGAATTAGTAACTTGGAAGAGTTGACAAGACAAAAAGCACTAGACTACACCTTTCAAGGAGAACCGTAAAAGTGGAACCACCCCAGATATATAAAGCATACTCCATACAGGAGCCAAAAAAACTATAAAGAGCAAGCACATGGGATGGTGTGAAGAAATTTCAAAGGCACCTCAGAACACCCAACCTCTTGGAAGCTTGTTTAGAAAGGGAAGTAATGTGATCCTTCCAAGAAAGATCACAAGAAAAAGAAACACCAAGAATATTGAAGACAGATGAAGGTTTGAGGCTTGTGTTTTCGCAGAAGATGTCATAATCGTGTGGAAGGTTGTATCGAGTAGAAAGATAGACGAATTGAATTTCTGAGTCATTGAAAACGACCACGTTTTCTCTGCCCCAATTTGAAATGCGAGAAAGATCAGAGATCATTTGCTCCAAGGCATCAATTAACTTTCAAATTGAAAGGAGTAATGAAGGGTGGAGTCATCGGCATAGGAGTGGATAAGAGACCAAGTAATATATATATATATATATATATATATATATATATATATATATATATATATATATATATATATATATATATATATATATATATATATATATATATATATATATATATATATATTGTTTGGCGTTGTTCTAAAAATATATTCGGTATGAAATATCTGTACGGGAATACACACGATTAAAACAATTTCCTTCGTGAGGTTCGCTTGTTTTATTATTATTATTATTATTATTATTATTATTATTATTATTATTATTATTATAATTATTATTATTATTTATTATTAGAGTAGGTTACGTTACTTTAAATACTAACAAATGTACAGCAGTCGATTATAACAATTTTCTTCTTGAGGTTTGTTTTTATTTATTATTATTTTATTATTATTATTTATTATTATTATTATTATATAACGATTATTATTACCATTATTTAGGCTAGATTTCGTTAGGTTACTTTAGGTTAGACTAGGCTAGGTTGTTACTTAGGTTAGGTTAGGCTACGTTGCTATATATATATATATATATATATATATATATATATATATATTATAATATATATATATATTATATATATATATATATATATATATATATTATTATATTTTTTTTTTTTTTTTTTTTTTTTAAAATTTAATTTATATATATATATATATATAATATATATATATATATATATATATATATATATATATATATATATATATATATATATATATATATATATATATATATATATATAGAGATAGAGAGAGAGAGAGAGAGAGAGAGAGAGAGAGAGAGAGAGAGAGAGAGAGTTTTGTGACCACTTTTTATACCAACTCGGTTTACAGGTAGATATATAAACTAATTAAGGGTTTTTAATCTTTAACTTATCTCTAATCCACTAACCTTTTTTTCCAAAATCGGAGAACTCGGAATCTTTGAGTAACTATTAAATATATAAATATCCTCATTTTCATCTTCATCAAGAGTGTATCGGTTTTGTAAAACGTTGTAGAGTCTGGCCCAATTTCTTCTCCTGGCGGACCATGACCTTAAATCCCCTTTTATAGGGGGATATTGACGATGTACCCCATAAATGGATCTGATAAAACGACGGACGACTTTTAACAACGGTCTCGGTGTTTTAGGGGGAACTCCAACCCCCCTGATTGAAATACTTTTTGGGAGAGCCAGAGTGAAAATTGGTTCAAGCTTTTTACAGCACAGATCCCACGGTCTTCATATCCATGTTATTTTTCCTTTCAAAATTAGAGAGCCTGAAAAAAAATTAAAAATATATATATATATATATATATATATATATATATATTATATATATATATATATATATATATATATATATATATATATATATATATATATATATATATATATACCGTATATGGGAGTAAAGTCTAAAAGCTCATATTTCCCGACCCACACCATATTTCCACGATCCTTAAAAATCGCCCTTCCTTGGATATATATATATATATATATATATATATATATATATATATATATATATATATATATATATATATATATATATATATATATATATATA
>SEYY01000324.1:420436-422839 GCA_009176605.1 Armadillidium nasatum
GTACATATTTGTGTGAACTAAATTTTAAATTAAATAACCAACCGTGTTTCTCTCCCCCCCCACTCCCGTGTATTTATATTATATATATATATATATATATATATATATATATATATATATATATATATATATATTATATATATATATATATATATGTGTGTGTGTGTTTGTGTGTGTGTGTGTGTGAGTGTCTGTAAGTGTTTCGAGGCATCGTAATTATTTATATTTCTGGTCTCTTTTGCTGTGGGAAACTTCAAAATAGAGGTTGTACATTTGATCTTTCATTTATTAAATTAACTCATTAATTTTACGTCTATAAATATTATTGCTTTCATTTTATTATATTTTATTGTTTTACGTAACTTTCAACCTATTTATTCTCGGTTATGTGAGTGTAGGTTTGTTTGAAAGGAAAAGAGAGAGAAAGACAAAAAAGGTAAATAGATATATAGAAATAGAGAGAGAGAGAGAGAGAGAGAGAGAGAGAGAGAGAGAGAGAGAGAGAGAGAGAGAGAGAGAGAGATTCTACATGAGAAAAAGTCTTTTTAAAATAAATAAACGACAATTTTATTTGAAGTCTTCAATGTCTCTCTCGTCTTCCCCTTTTTCAATCTTTAGTTTTTATTCCTTTTAATGTAATTGTTATTCACAGTTATTTTCTTCATTTCTCTATTCACAAAATGGGTTGAGATTTGTTATTTAAATTCGTTTGTTTTGTTTGTTTGTTTGTTTTTTTTGGTTTCCCATGTTTTTCAACTCAAATATTTCCATTAAAACCAAAAATTTTCCCATCTTCCTTCTACTCCTAATAATTTAAGACAATAACAATTCCCAAACTTTTAAGCTTAAGAGTCCTATCCAATTTTAGGGAAAGATTCGCCATGCGTAATTCCCCCCCCCCCCTATAAGTAAATTTCCCCCCAAAAATCTTTTTCCTTCCCCTCTTGTAAAGAACAAGATAACCTTTTCAACTATTACGATGAATTTAAAAAAAAATCCTTAAAACCTATTTATATATTTATAAGAAACATAAAAAGACTATTTAAGTACAGTAAACAATGTGCCTATATAAGACCTACCATTCTTTCTTCTTATAAGAACATTTAAAAGGCGTATGAATTGGTCCACTGTTTTTTCAAGAGGCTTTCTATGGGGTCTGCGTGTGTGAACCTAACAACATATGGCAGGTTTATGTCAAACCAAATAAGAAAACAGATCGTCTCTTGGGAGAAGACACACCTACCACACACACACACACACATATATATATATATATATATATATATATATATATATATATTATATATATATATATATATATATATATATATATATATATTATATATATAATATATATATATTTTATATATATATATATATAATATATATATATATAATATATATATATATATATATATATTATATATATTTATATATATATATATTATAAATATATATATTATATATATATATAATATATATATTATAATTATATTAATATATATACCTGTGTATAGTGCTCCCTTCCCTTTTAAACGTGTCTTATGGTACCCTAACCTAACCTAACCTAACCCTAACCTAAACAAAAAACCTAACCTAAAAAAAAAAAATAAAAAAAAAAAAAAATGACCTTTATATATATATATATATATATATTATATTTATATAATATATATATATATATATATATATTACCTGGCTGGTAGACGCGGTAGCAATTTAGTTTATTGATAAACACAAAAGACTCACTAATTGAATAGGCATTGAATGGTTAGCATAAGACGTGTATTGAAGGCTTAGCCAAACTTTGATTGACATGTTAGTCTAATCATAAGAATACGGCTTAAGTTTAAAGATGAAAGTAATATTGATGTTAACTTAATAACAAGTGTATATGAAAAGGGAAGTTATAATACCTTGTAAATTCGGTATACGGTATTGTGATATACGGTTTGCGTTACACAGGTTTTTTTCGTATAAAGACGTACGGTATTTATTGGGCATTCTTTTAAAGATCGAAACGTAATGCGAATGGTTAAGGATCATTGTATTTATGTACCTGATGGGGGAATGCTGAAGTCTTTTTACATTATGAGGACAAACATGTTCCTTTTGTCAATTTAAAGGTCTTGGATAAATACAAGAAAACCTGAAGGAAAATATTTTAAAATATCTTAAAAGTTTTAACATAAACTATGTAGGTATATAGTATTTTACGTATACATAACGAATGTTAATAATGTTTATATCATTAAAGCGTGTGTACCTTAACCGAAAGCAGTAACGAGGTGCATATAATATGGTTCATATAGGTATACAATTTATACATACAGGTAATAAGGTTCATATAAGTATACAATTTATACATACATGTTATAAGGTTCATATAGGTATACAATTTAT
>SEYY01000325.1:0-5000 GCA_009176605.1 Armadillidium nasatum
TTTTTTTTCAACATAATTAACGTTCCAAACTACAACCTAATTAATTAAAATATTTTAAATCCTCTTATTTTTAAGCTCTTTTTCAAATTTTGCAAGCGATAATTAATTGAACTACAATATTAAAATTAAAGCATCACAAACATTAACGTCATCACTCCTCAACTCCTCAAACTTGGACCGCAAACTAACCTATCCAAATGGATCGAGAAAGAAAAACAGAAAGAAAGAAAGAAAGAAAAAAAAACATTCAAATGTTTCGTTGGTGCGGAAGGTTTGCATTTCTTTTGCAAACCACATCGTACTAATAGAAACTTTCGCGCAGCAATTGTCCATACACAATTATTTTTCTCTCTAAACAAGCTTCTAAGAGGTTGGGTGTTCTGAGGCTCCTTCAGAATTACTTCATGCAACCCCATTTGCTTGCTCTGTATAGGGATGTTGTTCGTCCCTGTATGGAGTATGCTTCACACATCTGGGTGGCTCCACTCATACAGCTCTCCTTGAGAAGGTGAATCTAGGGCATTTCGTCTCATCAACTCTCCTGCTCTTACTAACTCTCTCCAATCTCTTTCTGCCCGTCGAATTGTTGCGTCACTCTCTCTTAACTATCGCTATTACAACGACACTACTCTTCTAAACTCCCTCGTCGCATATCTCCTCTATTGAGAAGAGATCGGGTGAAAAGACTTTCTACACAGTCTCATCCTTTCTCTGTCCAACTCTCTCCATCCCCAGACTTAACCTCTATGCTCAATCTTACATGTACTCTACTGGTAAAGTCTGGAACACACTCCCTTTAACTGCTTCTCAACTTCATTTGACTTGCATACTTCCAAAAGCCGTGTATCTGACATGTCGGCCACCATTAACCAGAATAGTGTTTTTCCAACTTCGGTGGAATTCGGTAGGCCTCCGGCCTTTGCCCACCGGAGGAAATAAAAAAAATAACGGTTATGAAAAGTTTTTATTCTTGGAATTCTAATTTTGTAACGTCTCTTGCCTTGTACTTGTAACTGATATAAATAGGGACGAGCGAAAGATGGAGATTTTATTTTTTGACCTTCTTATATTATTTTACCTGTCCTAGAAAATGGTCATACTATTATTTTGTGAAAATGAGGCCAACAGTTCTAAAATAGGTCTTGAAAAGATGGAATTCGGGTTTCGGAATGTCTCTTGCCTTTTACTTGTAACTGGTATAATTTATTAATTTAACCTTATACTATTTTCCCTGTCCTAGAAAATGGTCATAATCTCATTTTTTTAAAAATGAGCATAACAGTTCTAAAATAAGTCTTGAAAAGTTGGAATTCTTTGAATTCAGGTTTGGAATGTCTCTATCATTTCACTTGTAACTGGTATAAATAGGAAAGTACGGAAGATGGAGATTTAATTTTTGACCTTCTATTTTCCCCGTCCTAGAGAATGGTCATAGTCTCATTTTGTAAAAATGAGCCCAGCAATCCTAAACTAGGTCTTGAAAAAGTTAGAATTCTTGGAATTCGGGTTCTGGAATATTTTGCCTTTTACTTGTAACTAGTATAAATAGGAACATACGGAAGATGGAGATTTTATTTTTTGATCTTCTTATACTATTTTCCCCATCTTAGAGAATGGTCTTAGTCTCATTTGGTGAAAATAAACCAAACAGTTCTAAAATAGCTTTTGAAAAAGTTGGAATTCTTTAAATTAGAGTTTTGGAATATTCTGACCTTTAACTTGTAACTGGTATAAATAGAAAGGTACGGAAGATGGATATTTTATTTTTTGACCTTTTTATGCTATTTTCCCTGTCCTAGAAAATGGTCAAAGTCTCATTTGGTGAAAATGAGCCCAACAGTCCTAAAATAGGTCTTGAAAAGTTGGAATTCGGGTTTTGGAATGTTTCTGACCTTTAAATGGTAACTGGTATAAATAGGAACGTATACGGAAGATGAAGATTTTATTTTTTGACCTTTTTGTACTATTTTTCCTGTACTAGAGAATGGTTTTAGTTTCGTTTTGTGAAAATGAGCCCGGCCAACAGTCCTAAAATAGGTCTTGAAAAGTTGAAATTCTTATTATTCGAGTTTTGGAATGTCTCTGACCTTGTTCTTGTAACTAGTATAAATAGGAACGTACGGAAGATGGAGATTTTAATTTTTGACCTGCTTATACTATTTTCCCCATCTTAGAGAATGGTCATAGTCTCATTTGGTGGAAATGTTCGCTAAAGTCAGAAAATAGGTCTTGAATAGTTGAAAAGATTGGAATTCGGGTTTTGGTTCTAAAATATCCTTATAATTATTATTACTAATTTATTATTATTATTATTATTATTATTATTATTATTATTATTATTATTATTATTATTATTATTATTATTATTATTATATTATTGATTTATTATTATTATACATTATATTATTATTAATTTTTATTATTATTTATTATTATTAAATTATTATTATTTTTTATTATTGATTATTATTTATTATTAAATTTATTATTATATTTATATTATTATAATTTTATTTTTTTATTTATTATTTATTATTATTATAAATTTATATTATTATATTATTTATTATTTATTTTTATTATTATTTTATTATTATTGTTTATTATTATTATATTATTATTATTATTATTATTATTATTTTATTATTTATATTTATATTACTATTTTATTATTATATTATTAAATTTATTTTATTATTTATTATTATATTTTATTAAATTTTATTATTAACTTATTATTATTATTTATAGTGAATTTTTATTATTTTTATTATTAATTTAGTTATTAATTTATTATAATTATTATTAATTAATTATCATTATTGATACTTAATAATAACAAAGTAAATTTTGATAATTTATTTATATTAATTATTATTTATCATTACTTAGTAATAATTTATTTTTATAATTATTAATTATATACTCAATTATTATTTATTATAACTTAATAGCAAATTATTATTCTTATTATATCCTATTACTTAATATATTGTTGTTATTATTACTTAATAATAACTTATTATTATTATTATTTATCATTATAATTATTAATTTATTATTATGTTAATTATTATTAATAATTATTTATTATTAATAATAATTTATTTTTATTATTAATAATTTATCTTATTATTATTATATAAATATTAAATTATGTTATTTATTTATTATTATTGTTATATTTAATTATTAATGTTAATTATTATTATATTAATTTTTTATTATTTATCATATTTTTTATTTATTATTATTATATTTATTATTATATTATTCATTAAATTTAATTATTATTATTATTATTATTAAAATAAAATATTATCATTATTATTATTTTAGTAATTTTATAATATAATATAGATATATATATATATATATATATATATATATATATATATATATATATATATATATATATATATATATATATATATATATATATATAATATATGATATATATATATATATATATATATATATATATATAATATATTAAATTAAAATAAATATTAATTAAGAAGCTACATTGGCCCTGTTTTCTCTCACCATTATGCAAAATTTAAATTAAATGAACTAATTTTATAACATTGAAGAAACGACATCGTACCTTTTTTTCTGTCACTATTATATCGGCAAAGAAAATAATATTAAACCGTTATAAGTAAAAGAATAAATGAAATTCCTTTAAACTAAAATAAGCTGTATTTTAACATATATCATATAATAATTAAAACTTCTTAAATTATCCTAAATCGTGGAGAAATCGCAACAATTAGTGGAAAAAAAATGTAGAAATATATACTACGAAGTAGAAAGTTCACGCTTATAGGATAGGAAAATTGGGGAAGTTAGTTTTCTTTTTTATCATTTTTATTCAACCTTTATTTTTAGTTTCTCCTTCGCGTCCAGAGGAATAACTATTAGGCATACAAAAAATTATTGAAATAAAAACGGTACAGTTTACCCAACCCTATCTATACACCCTGAATATTTCATATGGATCGAATAAACAAATAAAATTATCGCAATTTTTCATATCTTAACAAAAATTTTGTACTTCCTAAATTTTTGGCAAATTTTTTCGAAGTAGATAATCACTGATAAGTTCTTTGTTCAAGTTATTTTGACAAATGTTCACCCCTTATTGAAAAATGCAGAGGTCTTTCATTATTTGTCTTTCAAATGCCAAATAAAGCAAACCGATAGAGATAGATGAAAACGCTAGAAATCGACGTTTTAGGACTCTCCCAATGTTGACTTTTGCCTTTGTTTGAAGGAGATCGGATAAAAATTAAGAAAATTATGCGTAAATTAAAATGTTATCATCAAAACCCAATGAATATATTCTTAACGAGTGTGTTGAAGTGGCAAGCAGCGAACTTGGCTGGTGGTTCGCAGACGTTGGGTCCTTTTAAGGTTTAAGCATTGGGACAATACATATAAGTTGTCAATCATATAGGAGAAAAGATGCCTTCTACTCATTTCCTGTTATGTGCTCAGAAGAAATGACAAGGTAGTTACATCTACAAAGGTATTATTATCTACAACGTGTCGCCCTCAAGTTGAGACGTTAAGTTTTTGCCCAAATTAAAGGCTTATTAAAATTCCGACCTTGTAAATTGGTTGTAATGTGGATCATCTCCTAGCGTAAGAAAAGTCATGGGGTGTACTCTTCAGCAAACCGTACTGAACTGCTCTCGGTACTAGGAACCACTAGAATAAATTGCAAAATGACATCCCAGCTGATGAGAGAGATAGAGATAGGTGGATATGAAGTCAAATGCCTGGTAGCCATATCTGGGGATGTTAGGTTTTCGGGATGTTTTTCGTACGACCCTAGACAGTGATGATCGAGACAGTTCTTAAAATACTTTCTTCTATTTCAGCAGTTAATAAATCATGATCGAATAGCAGCGGATTTGAAAAGGATCAAATTTGATAATGTAAGGATGATTTTGCAATCTCATAAAGTTTGTTTTTCAAAATTTGACTGGGCACAC
>SEYY01000325.1:15000-30000 GCA_009176605.1 Armadillidium nasatum
AGAAAATCCAGTTAAGATTCGGTTATATTAATTAATTACTCTACCACTGACTTGCCTACCAAACATTCCTATAATTCTCCCACTGGGGAAATTTTCCGAGGAAAGACTGTAGTCCTTTTGAATTTTGCGTCATACATCGCTCTCCCCGTCGTCAGTATCGGGACGAGGTTGACCAAAATTTTTTGTTATGCTCGCTGAAACTGAACGAATATTGCGCATGTCAGACATATTTGCGAATGGGTCAATCGAGCTATCCAAATCGACGTCAGACAAAGCTTCAGTATCAAAACCATCAGGTACCGGAGCTCCAAAATGGCGCACATCAAGTTCACTGTCACAATATGCGTTTAGGGAATCAAACGTGATAAGCGCATCGTTGTCAAATATATGAGAAGAGGCACGGGATGACATACTAGTATCATCCATGTCACCATCGTAGTGTTGAGGATCATTATACAAGGAATTTACATCACTAAGGGCACCTGAAACAGAATGGACAAATTAAAAGCAAACCTTGAGCCATATATGAGCTAGAATATTTATTTATAGCTAAGGAAAATTTAACACTAAAATATTTAGAATCAAATCAATGTCCATTTCTCTGTCCAGGAAATTCGAGGGGAAGCGAATAGGGTGGAATAAAGATAGTAACTTTAACCCTACTGTGAGGATACCTTGAAAATGTAAACAATTTCAATTTATATATATTATATATATATATATATATATATATATATATATATATAATAATATATATATATATATATATATATATATATATATATATATATATATATATATATATATAAATAAAAGGGATGGAACAGACGATTATTGCAGGATACAGCAACTGCGGTGCGGTGCAGTACACACTGAAGCCCGCACCAAGCACCACGTGCATCGCGCCGGGTTGCTGAAATTGTGCTGCGCACCGCATCGCTCCCCGCTGCGTCGGCCAACCTCTTATATATATATATATTATATATATATATATATATATATATATATATATATATATATATATATATATATATATATATATATATATATATATATATATATATATATATATATATATATATATATATATATATATATATATCACTATTCAAGGAGGGGGTGCTATGAAATGAAAGAATAAGAAAAACCCTAAAAGTCCCACCTAACGCAAATCTCGTAGGTGAGTTTTAAAATAATTGGGATTAAATTCAGCAAGAAACACAGAAGATGCGAGAGAAATCCAAAAAACAGAGGTGGCTGGAAAGGAGGAGGCACCACAGCGTACAAGCCAAGAGTTCTCAATGTCCACATAAAATTTATATGCAGACAATGCACCCTTTGTGCTATGTTAGCTAGACTTACCATCTTAAAGGTTGTTGGTTCGAGTCCAATAGCAAACATTAATTTTCTATATAGAAAATAGTCTGTGAGAGGTTATAGCAGACTTTAAAATCTTGTATATAACTGTCTGCGAATAATGGACTCGATCTTTGACCCCGTTGACCCTTTGCTCGTGTTGCAGGGTGGAGTCGCTTGACGCCGCGAAAGTAAATCGTGGGCAAGTTCCAATGCGATTCCCTTTTGTACTGCCGTAGCAGAGTGGTTAGCGCGCTAGACTTACCATCTTAAAGGTTGTTGGTTCGAGTCCAATAGCAGACATTAATTTTATATATATATATATATATATATATATATATATATATTATATATATATATATATATATATATATATATATATATATATATATATATATATATATATATATATATATATATATATATATATACCTTTTTTTTTTTTTTTACCTTCTCACCCCCTGACCACCCCTTGTTGAGGCGGCCACACTTCGCTAATGAAGCCTCCCGCCGCAGTCGGTCTCGTCCAGAGATCTTTCAAAGAAGTGATGCCCCAGAAGATTTTGGGGCGACAGTTGGAGGGACAGTCTAAAAGAAAGTGATCTACGGTCTCCGGGGCCCTTTTGCATCTGGTACAAGTGGAAGATGTTGCCTGGTTTAAATTGAAATTGTGTTTGTAATGTTGTAAGTTTGGGTGGTGCCCGCATCTCAATCTTGCTAGTGAGATTTGTAAGTGTCTTGGGAGGTTGTTGGAGTCAGTGTTTATTTCGGGAGGGGGTTCGTTAAGGATGCTGTTTGGAGGTCTGTTGATCATATATGAATGTGTAAGTTGAGTGTGTATATGTTTGGTTGTTGTGGTATTGGGGGGAGGAGGGGGAATGTGATTTAGGATCCGTTTGTAAAAGGCTCCGGTGGACGATGGAGGTTGTTTAAGTCTTTGATTGGTAGGTTGGAGGAGAGTTTTGTGACATGGGTGTGTGGGTAGACGGGTTTTTGCATAGAATTGGGTGCCTATCATTTCGAGGTGGTTCCTTATAGGTAGTATCTTGGTTTCGTTATGAAGGTGTTGTTGAGGGGTTGTGGGTGTGCAGCCGGTGATGGTACGAAGGGCTTTATTTTGTGTTATTTGGAGTGTCGTTAAGTTTTTGTCGGAGAGCAGGGGTGCCAGATGGGGGAGGCATAGTTGATGGTGGGGCGTATAAATTGTTTGTAGATTGCAATTGAGGTTTGTATGTTGTTGTGTATGTCAGTGTTGGCCACTGTTTTGAGGATGTTGAGTTTTCTGGTTGCGGCTGTGGTAGTATTTTGAATGTGTTTGGAGAAAGTGAGGTGAGTGTCAAATGTTAGGCCGAGAATCTTTGGGGATTTGTTGAAGGGTATGGGGGTGTTGTTTAGTAGGACTTGTGGGTAGGTGTTGGATAAGTGTTTGTCTGTTGTTATGAGGGTTATGGAGGATTTGTTTGGTGATGCCGTCATCCTGTTTTCTACTAGCCAAGTTTGGAGTTGTGTTAGGTAGTCTTGTGTGAGTGTTGTTGCGGTGGAGAGGTCTTCGTGAGTGGTGGCAATAGTTATGTCGTCGGCGTATGTAGTAATGTGGGTGGAAGCTGTTTGGGGTTGTGGGAGGTCTGCTGTGTATAGGTTGAATAGGGTGGGGGAGAGTATGGCTCCTTGGGGAACTCCGTTCTTTATGTTGATGGTACGTGATTTATGGCCGTTTTGTTGTATTTGGGCGGTTCTGCCTGATAGGAAGTTGGATAGCCATTTCTTAGTATTTGTTGTGATGTTGGATTGGAGGATTTTATGGATAAGATTATGTCTCGGGACAGTATCGAAGGCTTTGTTTATGTCAATTGCTATTAATATAGTTTTGTGATGTGGCTTATGGTTTAGTCCGTTTATTATAGGTTGGATGATGTTGGTAAGTGCAGTGGTGGTGGAATGGTTGGGTTTGAACCCGTGTTGGAAGTTTTGTTGTGGAATGAATTGGAGGATAGAATTTAGGATTAGTTTTTCAAGGAGTTTTGAGATGGTGGATAATAAGGAGATTGGGCGGTAAGAGGAGGGTTTGAAGGGTCTTTGCCGGGTTTTAGTTTAGGGATGATTAATGCTTTTTTCCATAGGGGAGGGATATAGTTGAGTTGGATGGATTTGTTGAAGATGGAGGTTATGTATGTGATTGTGTGGATGGATAGGTGTTTTAGGTGAATATTTGATATGTTGTCTGGTCCTGTTGCTGGAGAGTTTTTGATAGATTTAATGGTGTTTTGAGTGTTTGTGGGTGTGGCGTTTAGGTTGTTATGGTTGTTGTGTAGCTTTTTCAGTTTTTTGATTATTTTTCTGTTTTGAGGGTGGGTAGGTAAGCTACTTTGTTTAGCAAAGTGTGTGGCTAGTAGGTTGATGTGTTGTTTGGGAGTTAAAGGGGTTTGTGTAGTGGGATTGGTTGGAGTTTCGTGAGTGTGAAGAGGGTTGTTTTTTGCGTTGTGAATTGTGTGGCTAGTAGGTTGATGTGTTGTTTGGGAGTTAAAGGGGTTTGTGTAGTGGGATTGGTTGGAGTTTCGTGAGTGTGAAGAGGGTTGTTTTTTGCGTTGTGAATTGTGTGGATTGTTTTCCAGACTCTTTTGCTGTTTGTGTTGTCCAAGTTTTTGATGAGGAAGTTTTGGTAGTTGTTAGTTGTGTGAGTTTTTATTAGGGTTGATATTTGATTGTTTAGGGTTTCTAATTGTGTTTTGGTGAGTTATATATATATATATATATATATATATATATATATATATATATATATATATATATATATATATATATATATATATATATATATATATATATATATATATATATATATATATATATATATATTCAAACTTTACTCAGGAAATGGTACGTTTACCGGTTTACAGTTTAACAGTAGGTCCTATACTACTAAATTCAATAAGAAATAATAATAATAATAATAATAATAATAATAATAATAATAATAATAATATTGTGACTGTCCAGTTCTCTAAAAATGATCTGCTAGGGGAAACACTGTGGTTCCTTTGAGTCCCAATGTTTAATACACATATAATTTTAATTTATTTAACAACTACAAGTTATGATAGGTTACTGGTAGAGTAACAAAATATTAATGATAGTGTCAATCATACAAGTAATAATGACAGAGACGTTACTTATGATATTTACTACAATAATATTAATAATAATAATAGCAATGATGATGTTTACTCTAATAATAATAGTAGTAGTATTAGTAATATATATATAATATATATATATATATATATATATATATATATATATATATATATATATATATATATATATATATATATATATATATATATATATATATATATATATATATATATATATATATATATATATATATATATTGTAAATTATTTTACAGAGTATATAAATTCTATTGATTATTATTATTATTGTATGTTATGACAGGTACAAGTGTACACATGAATTACAAATAATAATTTTGATTACAAGCACTAAGAGCTTAAAAAATTAATGAAAATGTTTTGATAATTCTCCCACTTACGAATAAGGCAAGATGAGTTACATTTAATAATAATAATAAAATAATTTTTTCAAAATCTAATAATCAAGTCCGACTCTCCTGGTCTCAGTTAAGAATTTCAATTTTGATACATTATATTTAAAAAGTCTTATAACCTCGACACAACTTCCGACCTCTCATGTTTAATGATAAACATTCGAATCCACAGTTTAGTTACTATATTGATAATGGAATATCAAATAATTGAACAGTAAACATTATAAAATTATATATTTGTAAAAAATAACCATCACAATTTAAAAGGTTTATAAAACCACTTAGTTCCCTGAATCCCACGTTTTCTAACCAGGTAAACTCAATACAATACCAATGCTCAGGAAAATGGTAAAAGGACGAAGTGTTACATACTTATTAAAAATAGTTCTTTTCTTACCTTCTGCGTCCGTAAGGCCAGCTTCGTTCATGACAGACACTTGTTCAAGTGCTGCATCATCGGTTGTGTAACCACCGGTACTTTCGCGATCTAAAAGGGGCTCTGATGCAGCTCCATCATCGTCTTCGCTCCATTCAGACTGACTTGTTTCATTCCCATCAGTCTCCTATTATTATTATAAAGGCAAAGTAGGCTGTTATTAAAAAAAAAATTTTTTTTAATAAATAAATTAATTTCTCGTCTGAGCAATACACAGTTAAGAAACGAATTTGTAAGTTCCTTGATCAATCTTGTACAGTAAAAGGTCCTAAAAAGAAGACTCAGAGTGTGTGTATTACTACAAATTAAGCAATTTAACACTATTTAATAGAGAATAAAATGATTCAGAAACATTTCTGAAGTCAAAAACCTTTGAAATTCATAGTATTTAAATATTTGTAGGAATGTATTAACTGGAAAAGAAGGATGAATTGAAAATATTAGTTCTTATTTACATATAGAGGTAAATATAGAATTTTTATACCTTTGAAAACTAAATGAATAAAAACAGTATGTGCAAGGATAACAAAATATACCAGAATACAATAACAAAAATAAAAAGATATAAAAGGAGAAAATAAGTTTCTAATATTCAAATGACATATGCGCTTCTACATTAGCATTTTTGAGTAAGCGGTAATCTTTAATCATTTTGTCAATCGTTTCAAATTAATGGTTGAGATAACATTAGGTTATTTTAAGCTTAAATTATTTCACATTCAAGCATTCTTTTCTTTTTTTACGAGGTAACCACCATTTATCTCTTTTCATGGATGGAGCAAAAAAAATACAGAATGCCCACCCAACCAAGACTACCCGCATATCTCTCAGGGGAGTAAAGATGCAGACTTTAAAACGAGAAAGATTTAATACAACAGAAAAACAGATGGAAAGGAACTCCACGGAACAGAAGTGGCTGGTAAGGAGAAGTTACCATAACAAACAAGCCTCAGTTGTGCTGGGAGGAGGCAAAGGTCTCTCAGAAATATTTAATTCTATGTTATATTAAATTAAATGATTCTCCTCCATGGAGTTTGTATGTGGGATTCATGAGAAAATGGAGTCGAATTTCTTATTGTAGTCGTTTTGATGGAAAAAAGGAAAAAGGACTAAACTTGATGTTAGGTCGTGCGCTCCATACCATAAAAAATGGTACAAAGAACACCCTATATACACAAAATGGTACCAGATTCAAATTTCCAAGTGGAAGTATCATCACCCACCTACCCCTCTGTATTACGGTGAAAAGTTTTAACATACCTAAAATATGAAAAGAATGTAAAGAAACAAAACGAAAGGCACAAAATAAAAACACTAAAACAAGAATAATAAGAAAACTGATAATGATCAAAAACAGAAAATTAATAAGAACAATAAAAAATAAAAATAAAATAAATGAACGGATAAAGAAATTAATGTAAAATAAAAATATATAAATAAATAAATAAATAACTTTAGAATAGAAAAGAAGAAACAAGAAATAAACAATAACAGAAATGAGCAATTTGCTCACTACAGAGTATACGGACTACCCCTACTCGCACCCTCGATATGGTAAATGTAGTGTCTGAAAGATTTATACCATATATAATTAATAACTATGGATCATTAGACTAAGTAGTTCTTGAATAAAATATTCGTGTATATTAGGTGTTTATGGAATCAAAAATGCTGCATAAAGACAGTTTCGTTATATGTTTATCAAAATATACTTTTAAAAAAAGAAAAAACAAAACAAACAAAACCCAATAGGCTGGAACGGTATTAAAGAATATTAAGAAATTAAAACGGTTACTTCGGAATAAGGAAAATTTACAAAGGATATAATTACCTTCTTTGACTCAAAATTCCTTTCTTTAGACGAAATTTTTATCTTTTCTTTACTTTCGTCTGCCAGTCTTTGTTCAACTTCTTCAAATGTTCTTATGTCTTCTTCGTCTGTTAGTGGATGGTCACTATATGGCATAAGAGAGGCCCCATCTTCTGCTTCGCATTCAAAATTGTTCTTTGTCTTCTCCACCTCATGTTTATTCTTTAGTTTCTCATTAAACTCACTATATATATATATATATATATATATATATATATATATATATATATATATATATATATATATATATATATATATATATATATATATATATATATATATATATATATATATTATATATATATATATATACCATGCTTTAAGAACCTTCTTAATAGTTATACAATAAATAAACATCTACATTTCGTTTGCTTTATATATATATATATATATATATATAATATATATATATATATATATATATATATATATATATATTATATTATATATATATATATATATAATATATATTATATATATATATATATATATATATATACCATGCTTTAAGAACCTTCTTAATAGTTATACAATAAATAAACATCTACATTTCGTTTGCTTTTTAAATCCATCAAATATGCATGTAAACTTCAATAAACAATAGGATGGTAATTGTTTCCACGGGCTTCCATTCAAAAATAAGAAATATACCTTGGGAGGTTAATGTTGCTAGCTATTTTAAAACTTTTCACCTTTTCTATTATGACTATAAGAGTGTTAACAATAAATAAATACTACTACTAATTATAATAATAATAATAATACAAATAATAAAATTTTAACTCCCTCTATATCTACACATTGACCGGGTGGGGACAATCAATCTATGAAAGAATGATAATATTCAAAATGCCTCTTCACTTTTGAACGTGCACAATTTAAATAACAATTATAGAATTTTAACTGTAATATTTATAATTATGTACCGACCGGGGCTACGGCCCCAGCTAAACATCAGTGAAAACCGGGGTTTGCTTGCCGGGGTTAAAATGGCAAATTATACTTATTAATGGTGGCTTAAATCAAACAAAGTATAAAAAAATTACGAATTTTTTTCTTGTTTTTTCAATATTTTCTTTTTCTTTCGACCGCTCCTCTTCTGTTAGTGAATGTTCATCTTTGTGTTTTGATTTTAGATGCCCTCAAAGATTTGGTTGAAAAATTTTTACTTGGAGCACCAGGAGGTCCTCTTCTAATTTCCTGACTACAGAAGTTACATTTAGCTATTTTGAGCCTATCCTGAAACATTGTAAAGTATTCAAATACTGCAGAAGCTGATCTTTTAGCCATTTGACTGAAAGTATAAACAAAATAATAATTTTTAAATAATGCAGCTAAATGATACAAGTTTGATACATGGCAATAAAATAACAATGATATGTATAAATACAGGTTATATTGATGATTTTATATCTTACATTTTTTCAAACTTCACCTTAGGGTCTTACCTAAGTAAACCTTTTAAATTACTATTGTGAATCAGAAAAAAAATGTAAAAAATTTCTGTACTTTTTTAAAACTTTTATTATGTAAAATCTGTAATTTTCTGAAATTTCTTCGGAGAAAATGCATATAATCATTAATTTAAGTGAATGTTAGCTATTCTACTACTCCTTTAAAATTAAATAAATCTCAATTAAAATAATATCAATTTCCTTAATCTAAAATTTCAGTGCTTTTGACCTCTTTACAAATTTGAGGCAACCCCGGCCCGGCCCCTTCCGGTTCCTATCTGTAATCATATTACAATGCTTCATAATATACTGCTTCATTCAACACATTGTAGGCAACGTAATAATAATATTTGAACTTAAACAGCGGCTGCGACTGTGCACCTCACAAGAAAACTTATTTAATTGATTCATTCTATCTGAATAGGGTATGTAAAGTAAACCATTCAAAATTCTAAATATGAATAAAATTATTCTAATTAATAGTTTATATTTAACAAGTATTATTACGTTCAAATCCGACAACGCTTCAG
Organism: Armadillidium nasatum; assembly: GCA_009176605.1. NCBI lineage: Eukaryota > Metazoa > Arthropoda > Malacostraca > Isopoda > Armadillidiidae > Armadillidium > Armadillidium nasatum. The sequence goes on from SEYY01000325.1 coordinate 24,215, forward strand.
AATTCATTCTATATAAAAAAAAAATTTAAATATTTAGTTAATTACAAATAAATAATAAAGGTAACAATAAAATGAAGCCGTTCTTAGTTTTTTTTTTAGTATGAAAAGGAAGAATACTAACCTATCAACTAATCTTTCTTCTTCGGGCAAGTTATATTCTTGTTTGTCTTTCATCGGATGAATATTTTGGGACTCCTTATTCCCAGGTAATTCAGACACTGTGGTGGAAATGGGCTTCAATTGAAGAATTTTATGGTTTTTACTTGGATCAAAATGAAGGCCGAGCTTTTCTGAGCATTCATCAACTATGCTTAAATGTTTTTCTTGTAATTTTATTAACTTTTGAAGAGAATTATAGCCTTCAAGAGATTTCTCATCTCCGGAGAGGGAGTTGCTCTTAGTTTCAAGTCTATCCAGGCTTCCGATTTTGTTCTTTTTGATATCTTGTGAAGAATCAGAAATTTTTTCCAATTCCAACCATTCTTTCTTTGGGCTGACTTTTCCAAGGCTTTGAGGTTCATTATCATAATCACTTTCCACATTTAGTCTTTCTCCAAGTGACTTTTGACTACTAGAATATTTACGAGAACTGTTTGATAAGTAATCTTCTCTAGTAAGAGATCTTTTTCTTGGCATCATAATAACACTTTCGGGTGTAACCATCCCACTTTCTCGAGAACTTTTGTCAAGGCTTTGAATACGTGAAAATGATTCTGAACCACTTGTAACTGAAGTAATTTTTTCTTCTGCTAAGCTGTGTCTAGGGCCAACTTCAGTTTTCAAATGACTCACAACATTGTGACCATGGCGACTTTCTGGCAAAGTTTTGCTTTCACTTTCACTTTTTACTTTGTTCTTCTTAGATCTGTCTTGAATAATATAAGGGGAAAACTTAGGAATAAAGACATCATCTCGCCTCATCTTTTGTAAGTTATCTCTGTTATTTTCCTTAGCATCTTTCCATGAAGGAGTAAAAATCATCGAATTCAAGTTATTCAAACATAAAGACGTTTCATCTGAAGATCTTTTATTTATATCATCAGGAAAAAATGCATCTTTGAAATTAATACCTAAATTTTCGAGTAGATCTGAGTCATTACATAAGTATTTCATTTGTTCTTCATATAAAGAAGGGGTATTTTGGGGAGAGGGAGAATCTTGATCAGTTCTAGAGAAATCAGTTCGAGAAAAACTCTCATCTGAAGAGCTTAAACTAGGAGATCGATTAGCTGAACTAAGTTCATCAAAAGAAGAATGTATTCTTGAAGAATAAATTTCCTTGTGAGAAGACCCATGCAAAGATTCATCACTGTGATGGCGAGTAAAATTCCGTAGTTTATGTCTAATACCAGCCTCTTCAACATGAGGGTATTGAGGAAACTGAGGTAATACTAGTCCTTTCCCAGTATTAGGCATTCCTTTATAAAGAGGATTATTCAAATGTTTTCTTCTATCTAAACATTTGAGTTCTTTGGCTCGAATTCCTCTATAAATGGGTTCTTTTATGTTTTCGTGGAAGCACTCATGTTTTTGCCAATATGGTTCTAAATCAAAATTAAGATCCGGCGGCAAAGCCTTACTCTTTGGCTGACAACAGATATTGTTGTTCCGTGATGGAGGAGCATTCCGATGCTGCCTTTCGCAATGAGATGAAAGTATTTGATGTTGCATTTGCAAAGAGTCAGAGCAGCTAAATGGTACTTCGATTCTTTCTTTTCTTGGCTGATGACAAGCTGACGCAATGGAGTTTCCTACAGATTGAAGAAGTGGCTCTTGCTCATTTGATTGTAAACATTTATGAGAGACTTTATTCATCACTTTTTTAGGCTCAGAACACAAGCCTTGATCAGGATAACAATGAACTTTACAATTTCGAGATGCCTCTCTGCTTGAAGAAATCTGAAGATTCAACTCTTGCAAATTGGTTGGTCTGGCAAATGAATGACTTTGCAGCGAATTCTTAGATGGAAGATATGATAGAGGTGTTGGAACTCCTCCACAAATATTTCCTAATAATAAATAATAATAATAATAATAATAATATAATAATAATAATAATAATAATAATAGTCAAATAACTTTTATGCCCTACCTGTAAAAAGGGGAAATGAAAAATCCTATTAAAAAATCCATTTACACATCTATCAGCCACACAATAACATTACTACAACTATCAAAATACCAAGGTTTTGTTGAAATTCTTAAGATCCCGACTTATGAATCAGTTCAATATCTGTTGTGGTAAAAGTGTCCAAACGCAATTTCTTTAAAAATCATTTTGTCATACTAATTCGGGTAATAATAATAATAATAATAATAATAATAATAATAATAATAATAATAATAATAATAATAATTTTGAAGTTTTATAAAGCTTTTATTATATAATTTGGTTATAATTTATCTTCCAGTTTTCAAAAAACTTTTTATTCTTTGAATTGCTCACCGATTTCGTCTACCAACTTCGAACATCATCAGAGCTTGGATTCTAGAAGATAAATAATTTATTTTATAATGTTAATCCGAAAGTTAATTAAGATTATAAAATTTGAAAAATTATTAACAAAGTAGATATAGTTTTTGAGATTAACATGAGGAGTCCCGAATTTAAAATAATAGGAATAAGCGCTGGTTTGTTCCATCTGTCAATCGATCAGTCGCGCAACCAGAAAATGTCGACGTGGTCAGAATCGGGAAGTAAACTGGCACACGATGGTGACTAACTGAAAGGGAATCAGCCGTCTCCTTGAAAAAAATTTGAAGGATTTCATTATTAATAGAAGAAGCTGGTTATCTTTATAATTTAAAATGATAGGGGTAAAAGCTGGTATGTCCCATCTGTCAATGAATCAGTCGCGCAACCAGTATATGTCAACATACAATCAGACTCGGAAAGTAAACTGGGACGCAATGGTGAATAACTGAAAGTGCATAACTGTCTTCTTCAAGATTTTAAGTCAAACGTTAAGATTACAAATTTTGAAAATCCAAGCAGTGATGATGTACGAAGTTGGCGGACTTAACTGGTTAGCGATTACAAGAAAAAAATTAAAAAATTGGAAGAGAAATTTTAATCTATTAAAATAATAATAATAATAATAATAATAATAATAATAATAATAATAATAATAATAATGATAATAATAAAAATAATAATTATTATTATTATTAATTGTCATTCATATTCAACTATATTTACATTGGAGAAAGCAAGTTTCACCACATAGACAATGGTTTCACCTATATCAGAGTCTTTGTAATGTAAGTAAAAATAATTTTAAGTTGTTATTATATAGCATTCAAACTGAGAGGTTTGTTTCTTCCCTTGAAATTACAATAATAATAATAATAAAAGAAATAATAATAATAATAAATTATTATTTCCACTGATTTAGTCTCTGATAACATTATCGTATTTAAAACCTACGTAACTTTAATACGGAAACAAGTAACCAATATACTTAAAAGTTATTAAAATTATAGGGGCAGGAGCAATATGACCTATAATAGTGTCTCCAAGTAACAATTTTAAAGTTATAAATTTTACTTTTATAAAATTGTAATACAAAATTGCCAAAACTACAAATAAAATCTCATTCTTTTCTAGAAAATACTTTCCATTTCAAAAGAAAAAAAAAACAAATTTCAAAACTTTAACTATCGATAAGAAATCGAAGGAATATTCTATTGTTTAATAAATTTGCAGCTCGTTGGAAATTGCACTCCAATACAAACAAAATATATACTTAATATATCTAAAATATTCTAAACAAAGAATAACTTTAAAATAATAACAATTTGATATTAATGCTATCTAGGTTAAAGACTATGAATTTATTAATTTAATTACTTAATATGATAAACTGCAGATCTGCAAAATGGTGATAAAAATTTATACTATAGTTCCTCAAAGTGAGACATAAACTAGAAAAGATTTCACAACAATTAAAATTCGTAACTTTAATGTTGAAATTTTAAGGAAAAATCTTAAAATTTTCAAACAACTTGTCTTTTGTAATTGGATTGCTATTTCCAGAGCTTTACATGTAAAACGTTAAGATTTCAGGAAATTTTTTTATTTTTGTAATAAAATATTTAATTATAAAGGTATCAGCATCAAATTTGAGGAATGTTCGTAACTGGGTTATATTATGCATTTATGCATAATTGTAAAATTTCTGTAGCACCTGTATTTTCATAGATCCATTGACCCTTCTCTTTTTTAATACCAGGATTTGTTACCTGACCTATCTAGCTCAAGCTCTCAGGGACACCGCTGGAAGATATCTAAAAATAATTGTGGTGATTTTTGATATGTCCACTAGAAAAAGTCAGACAAAATAATTTTTGATAGTACCTTCATTTTGATTAAAATAAAAAAAAAAATAAAAAAATCTTTTTGTCCAGAATATTGTCTCAACTTTTTTTCCATGGAAACATCAATAAATTGTCTGAAATGAATTTTACAACAAGGTTTTCCTATAGTCGTAAAAAAATATGAACCATTTCAGTCAAGCGACAAAGTTTTGACAAAGAAAACGGAGCACTTGTGGAGAAATTTTGATTTTTATAACCTCTCCTTTTTTTTTCAATACTGGGGTTTTGTCACTGGACCCATTTAACCAAAACTTTCTGAAACACTACACAAAGACTACAGCTAAAAAACTGTTGTGGGGATTTTTGATACGTATCCCTAGAAAAAAATTGTAGCCAAAATATTTTGGGAAAAAATGAAAAAATTTAAACAATTTCTGGGTCAACCTTTTTCCAGGGATACATATCAAAAATATGAATAATAATTAAGGTAAAGTCTTCCTGCAATGTTCCTAAAAATTTAAGCCAGACAAGTTAAGCAACAAAAAAGTTATATATAAAAAAAGAGAGTCTGCAGATCTTTTAAATTACTGATACCACAAAATTTTACAAGAATGCAAAAATAATGAACCATCAAAAAATTAAAAGTTGGTGCCTTCAAAATAAAAAAAATTATCCCAAAAGTCTGAAAAGAGTAATAAAAATATATATCCCTGAACCCATTTTTGAGATAAAATTTTTAATTTTAAATGTACCAAAGAACAACTTTGAGACGGCTCATAATTGGGCAAGATTCACATTTTTGCATTCTGGTAAAATTTCTGTAGTTTTGGAGATCTAGAGAACTTACTTTTTTTTTATATTACTTTTTACGTCACTTGAGTGATCTGACTTAAATTTTCAGAACACTGCAGGAAGACCTTATCTTAACAATTATTGTTTAAATTTTTGATGTATTCCTAGAAAAAAAGTTGACAAAATATATATATATATTTTTTTTTAGGGGGGGGGGGGGAATCCAAAATATATTGGCTACTTTTTTTTTCTAGAGATACATATTAAAATATCCCACATCTATTATTTAAATATATTCTCTGTGCGGTGTTCCTGAAAGTTTGGGCTAGATCAGCCCAGTGATAAGACCCTGGAATCGGAAAAAAAAGAGGGGTTGTGAAAAGTTCAAAATTCTTTAACCACCACTCATTTTTTATTTTTTTTTATTATTATAACTTTTTTTTTGTCACTTGACAGATCTGCCCCAATTTATTTTTAAAAAAAATTGCAGGAAGACTTAAAATTCATCTTAGGCAGATTTTTGATTTGCGTCCACAGACAAAAGTTGTGAGCCAAAATAGTGTGAATAAAATTTTTAAAAATTTAAAAGTTTTTAGTTTAAAACTATTTTGAACATAACTTTTTTCTAGGAATAAGTATTGAAAATCATCGCAAAAATTTATTTAGATATGGTCTTC
>SEYY01000325.1:35000-55000 GCA_009176605.1 Armadillidium nasatum
ATTAAACATATTTCTTAATTTTATAATCTATAATATCTTAATTTTTACTTTAAAAAAATTTAATAAAAATAATAATAATAATTCATCTGTAAGAATCCAAACTCTGATGATGTCCGAGGTTTACGAACGAAACTGGTTAAAAAATAAATATAATTATGCTTCTTACTTTCTCTGTAAGTTGTTCTCAAGAATTATATTAAGAAAATTAAATTTAAATTGGAAGAAATTTTTTAGGGAATTGGAAAGGAAATGTATATATATATATATATATATATATATATATATATATATATATATATATATATATATATATATATATATATATATATATATATATATATATATATATATATATATATATATATAATATATATATATATATAAAATAAGACCTTATATATATATATATATATATAATATATATATATATATATATATATATATATATATATATATATATATATATATATATATATATATATATATATATATATATATATATATATATATATATATATATATATACATATATATATATATATATATTGAAGATATTGTTGCTCCTTTTGAGCTTAATTTTAATGATAAAGAGAATAGCAAAAAACAAGTAGAGCATTCTATATATACAATGATCAACTATGAGAAACTTCTTATTAATGAATAAAATTCCTATATTATATTGACTTTATTATGATAAATCTATAAATAACGTTTCGGCCTTTTTTTGGCCATCTTCATGATTTTATCTGAAATTTTTTTTTTTAAAAAATGGTACAATAAAGTCATAAAAGTAAAAAAAAAAAAAAAAAAAAAAAAAACAACAGTAATAATAATAACACAAATAAACACATCTAATAAATGAACCTAAGAACTGTAAAAACTTAAGTGAATAAGCGTTAAGTATAATTAAGAATGAATAATTAACAATTATATGAGAATCAGGAATAATGATTGTCTTTATCAAAATATCAGGCATGACAAATTAATAATATATATATATATATATATATATATATATAATATATATATATATATATATATATATATATATATATATATATATATATATATATATATATATATATATATATATATATGCAAATTTCTAAGGATTGTTTGAAAAGGCACTTGTTATGAAAGTATTGGTCTATGCCTTTGCATCATTAATGGTTAGCCAGCTTCATATTAACAGTGACCTCATATTTCTTTATTGTCTTTCATCTAAGTAAATATTTGTAGAAAATTAAACAAATGCAGCAATCACTGGGATTAAAATCCGAGTCATGAGTAAAAAGTCTAGGATTGTAATAAACAGACAATCTCAAGTAACTGAAAGCCATGCTCAAACTTCCAATTACTGAGCTATCCCACTTTCTCCAACCCTCTTTCAATTCATTTATGATTAACATTGTAATATTTTCTCCAGATATTTCTGCTCTCATTCACTGAGCTTAGCACTGAGAAAGTGTATGGTCCTGATGGTATCCTTTGGTTCTCAAAACTAGTGCTTCTAAGCTTGCACTCCGCCTTGGTAAACTATTTTGCCTCAGTCTTTCTACTTCGATTTCCCTTCCTGTTGAAAAAATACTCATTCAGATTGTGCTGAGAAAGGGGAAAAGCTCTCAACCCTCCAATTTTCGTCCTATTTCTTTAATATCAGTTATTTTTAAAGTTTTTGAATCTATCATTAACAGGAAGATTTGGAACTATCTCAATTCTACTAACCTTACCTCTTTTGGCCAGTATGGTTTCCAAAATGAACACTCTACCAATGATCTTTCTCTTCCCAATAACTTTTGGTCCTTTTCCTCTCTTCAGCATTTGTGAATCCTTTGCTGTGGCACTATAAATACTGAAAGCCTTCGATAGAGTTTGGCACAAATCTCAGATTTCTAAATATCCTCTTTTCTTCATCTATCCTTCTCTCTGGTTTCCTTTCCAGTTATTCTGTAACAGCTTTAGAAGACAGCCACTGTTCACCTTTTTAAATTGTAAATAGTAGCGTTTTCGCCGGGATCTGTTTTACAATCAACTATTTTTACTTTCCACTAACGACCTTCTCACTATTGCTTTATCACCTATCCATTTCCGAGCTAACAACTTCACTCTTCATTACAATTTTCATTTTAAAAGACATCCTACCCAACATCCATCAATTGCTGCCAAGTGGGTGGCATAAGACAGTCCTGGATGATATGCCTGAGATAGTATTCTTCACACACAACCTCAGTCAAGAGGTTGGAAAAGAGGGAAGATTGACTCTTCTAACCGAAAACACTGTCTTCCACTGGGAGGCAGTCCAATCCTTATGAGTGTTGTAACTCTCTCTCTCTCCATTTTCGAGAATTAATGTTTTTTAAAAAGAGATTTGTTCATTGCAGTATTCCCATGAATATGTCTATGGATCACCCTCCTCACTGTGCTGACACAGTTGGCAAAATTGGTATTCAGCTTAGAACTTTTGCAGCTGTCATTTTCTTATTTTTGGGCACAATCCAATAAATGCTCTTTTGCCTCTTACACCCAATTTTGACTTATGTTCACGTTGGTGTTTATCGAATGAAGTTTTTCTGGAAACAAAATATGCTCTAATGACCGATTTCGAATGGTTTACATTTGTCATATACACATTTTTTTATTTCAAGATTTGATTATTTATATATATATATATATATATTATATATATATATATATATATATATATATATATATATATATATATATATATATATATATATATATATATATATATATATATATATATATATATATATATATATATATATATATATATATATAGTGAAAAAATTTAAAATTTTTTATTTGATGTTATATAAATAATTTAATACATTTTTGAGGGCGTATATATATTTTTTCAAGATGAATAGCCAATTACATATAATAGGGTTGAAAAACCAAAGTAAACCGGGATACAGTATGCAAAGGTAGAACATATAGTATTTTTAAATAATTTGAAAATTTCAGATCTTATAATTACGAATTTTCTTATATTGGATATCTTCCTTAATTGTACTAATATCCAGTTGGATAGACAGATATTAAAGAAAGACTGGATATGCTTGATTCGATTTTATTATCCAAAAAAGGTAAACTCCATAATTAAAGTAAGTTCATCAATTTTTACTTATGAACATTTTTACAATCATCATCACTAATTTATATTACTTTTTTCATCAATTTTATTTTTATCACTTTCAAATTCTGAAACCAATTGAAGGAGATAAAATGATACGAGGAATTTGTTGGTAAGAAATTTACAATCTGGTAACTTCATTAACTTCAATAGTAAAGATATATTTACAATTTAATTTTGTTTTCTTAAAAGAAACTATATAAATATATAAATCAATAAACGAAATTTAAATTGGGCCAATTAACCCAATTTATACTATTTTCACTGTATATATATAATATATATATATATATATATATATATATATATATATATATATATATATATATATATATATATATATATATATATATATATATATATATATATATATATATATATATATATATATATATATATATATATTTTCACTATGCTGAAAACCTTTATATATAAGCACATACGAATAATAATTTAATAAAATACAAAAGATGACAATTTGACCTTTATAACTTATTAAAACTTTTTAAAATTTTTAAAAAATTAATCCTAACTCTACAATTTAAAAAAGTAATATACATAAGGCCAAATATGACGTACCTGGCATTGCCAAAGGAAATCCAATCTCATTGTCCACTCTACTTGCCTCCCATGAACCAAAACCGCAAATAAAAAGAAAATAATATACACCACTCCCAGAGCTTGAGAGGGAACAAATACACTGAAACAAGAGCACAAAAGTGATAAAAAAAACATAACTCTCTTTCTTAAAACTACCAATAAACCAGCATATGAAAATTTACGCCTTACCCCATACGTTCATCAAAGCATGTAAAAAGATTCTTCTGAGTATAAAAAATTAAAAAAGCATAGACTGATGCGTGAGCTGTAAGAAGTACTGCCTTGACAAGAAATGGCAATTTAAGAAATATGGCGACGGCAAGAAATCCCAACACACAAGACAATGGGATGTATTCTGGAAGAGGACACCACATACGAACCTTTGCAAAGTCTTCAGGGGAGAGGTTGGACACAATATTAGTGACATTAAACTTACAAGGCGACTTGCCCACTTCACATGTAAACTGTAAAATAACAAAAGTGGGAGAAAAAAAAATAACTTCATTACCACAAAATTATATATATATATATATATATATAATATATATATATATATATATATATATATATATATATATATATATATATATATATATATATATATATATATATATATATATATATATATATATATATATATATATATATATATATATAACCTTGTACGGATTAGCTAACACCTCAAACAACTAACTTCCTTTAGGATGTGGGAAAACATTTTGGCAATACAGAAAACAAATACACAAGCAAAATATGTACTTTATTTATTTAAATTTCAAACTAATATATATATATATATATATATATATATATATATATATATATATATATATATATATATATATATATATATATATATATATATATATATATATATATATATATATATATATATATATATATATATATATATATATATATATATAAGACAACTGAAGCACCCAAGTAAACCTGAAATATAACCTCCAACAAAACTATAAGCAGTAGCTTTAAAAATTTATAAATAAACTTTTTGAGAGTACTTACGGCATTAACTTGAGCTACTATGTAGACTGCCAAAATAGCTACGATAGAAAGACAAAGACGAAATCCAAACTTTTGAGAAGGATCCCAAGTTGTCATCCTCAATCTTTAAATTTAAAAAAATAAAAAATTAACACTGCATAACGAACATAAATAAAACTATTATTCAGAAAGGATAAATAGTTCTGTACCTGGAAGCTAGGATGATTATTAATATAATGGATATAATAACAAAAGCTGCAAGGAATAAGAAGAGCAGAAGTTGTGTCCACGGTAGAACGAGGGCTTGAACAGATGCAACGAAGAATAAAAGGAACAATGAACACAAAATTGAGTTGACGAATCCAACATCTTCTTCTTGATAATACTTCAAATAAAAAATAATTTTGATATATAATATATATATATATATATATATATATATATATATATATATATATATATATATATATATATATATATATATATATATATATATATATATATATATATATATATATATATATATATATATATATATATATATATATATATATATATATATATATATATATATATATATATATATATATATATATATATATATATATATATATATATATATATATATATATATATAAGCACATGACACTTTTATATTATATACCAGCACATTCACCAAAGTAATCTTTGAAAAAAAAAGTAAGGTAGTTTAATTCTGTTTGGCGATGGTCATTACGGATTTATAAAGTAGTAGTGAAGTGTAATAAGAAAGGAATTTAAATCAAAATGGAAATTCAAGACTTTTGAGTGTGTGTGTATGAAATTCAGTGGCATTGAAAGTTAAACAGTGGAATAAAATAAGAACGATTTTAAACAATGGAAAAAAGAACGATCTTCAATAGCGAAAAAAAAAAACAGGCTAGTATTAGAAGGAAAATATTTGGAATTTCTGGAATGCATATAGGATTGAACAGAAATGGGAACGCTTTGGGTATTGTGGAAGAAATGAGTGGAAAGGAAAACAGTGTGCAGAAAAAATTACTGAAAAATAGATCTGACTTACAAGAAAGGCTTAAGTTGGCGAAGCTAACAAAAATATAATATTTTAAAGTTTAAAAAAAAAAAAAAATGCAAATAAGATTTTCATAAACATGTGAAATGACTTGAGAATTTGCTTGAAAGCAGAAAATGAAATAACTGAAGAGACAAAGTTTTGCATAATGTTACAACAATATAATTTAAGCAAAAAATAAGAAACATGGGTTCAAGGTTGGCTGGAAAAACTTTTTGAACCTTTTTCTCAGTTTTTCGCAGAAAAAATATGATAAACAGGGGGAAACTGGGAATAACCTAAATGATAAAATTTGAGTAAATTTCCCTATCAAATTTGGGTACTATTATTACAATAGAGGTAATTAGTTTGCTGTTCTTTTTCTACATTGAATTATATATATATATATATATATATATATATATATATATATATATATATATATATATATATATATATATATATATATATATATATATATATATATATATATATATATATATATATATATATTCAGGAGGAGACTAGGCTGGCTTATCTCCTCCTCCTCCTACTAAAAGTCGGCGACATAGAGGAAAATCCGGGGCCCGTAATCTGGCAGTGCCCGATCTGCAGCAAAATAGTCAGGAGGGACTCAATAAAATGTAACAACTGTCACAAGTGGATCCACAGACAATGTTCCCCTTTTCAAAGGCTCCCACCTACAAACCACAACTGGAAATGTCAAATATGCACCTCCCCAACCACTTTAAACCCTATCATTCAAAATTCCCCCACCTCTTCAATAAACGGCCTCCACAACAAACACAAAGAACTAGAAACATTCCTACACAAACACAACATCCACATAGCACTTATACAAGAAGCCCACCTACCAATAAACCAACCCCCTCCAACTTTCTACAAATATGACTCCATCTACTCTCATCACACACCCAACAACCACTCACTATTAACCCTCATTCACAACTCTATAAATTACTCCAACACATCCTCTCAACATGCTAACACGCAAACTGACAACACATCTAAAATTCAAACCTTCTCAATAGAAATAAACAAAACTACGCACAACATAATAAACCTATACATACCTCACCAAACATCCACACACTGTCCATCGAACTACTCACCTAACCTCACCACAATAACAAACCTCCCTAATCTCCTGATATGCGGAGACTTCAATGCCCACCACCCGACCTGGTACAAAAACCAAGAACCCGACTCAAGAGGAAAACACATTATCACCCACCTGGAACATCTCAACATCCTTAACAACAAAAACCTCCACACCAGAATCCCCCCGCAAATCAACCAATCCCCCACATCACCAGACATCACATTCTGCTCCCCAACCCCAAACATTCACCCTCTCCTACAATGGACCACAGAAACCGATCTAAACTCCGACCACCTACCAATAATTATAAAATACCACATTCAAAAACAAACCCACACACAAATCTAAAACTACATTTACCAACTACAAAAAAGCAAACTGGACCGGTTTCTCCAATTACATAGACGAAAACCTCACAACAAACGAAATTACAAACCTATCCTCCCTCAAATCAGCAATCAAACATCTCACCCACACAATCCAGAAAGCAGCCAACATCTTCATCCCTAAAGGCCACATTAAAAAATACAAACCAAACCTTACCCCCGAAATCACTTCTCTCATAAAACAAAGAAACGCACTAAAACTCCAAAACAACCCACACAACACACCAAAACACAAATAGAAAACCTAAACAATCAAATATCAACCCAAATAAAAACTCACACAACCAACAACTACCAAAACTTACCTCATTAAAAACTTGGACAACACAAACAGCAAAAGAGTCTGGAAAACAATCCACACCATTCACAACGCAAAAAACAACCCACTTCCTACTCACGAAACTCCAACCAATCCTACAACACAAACTCCATTGACTCCCAAACAACACATCAACCTACTGGCCACACACTTCGCTAAACAAAGTAGCTTACCCACCTCACCCACAAAACAGGAAGATAATAAAAAAACTGAAAAAGCTACGCAACAACCAAAACAACTTAAACATCATCACACCCACAAACACACAAAACACCATTAAAACTATCAAAAACTCTCCAGCAACAGGACCAGACAACATATCAAATATTCACCTAAAACACCTATCCAACCACACAATCACATACATAACCACCATCTTCAACAAATCCATCCAACTCAACTATATCCCTCCCCAATGGAAAAAAGCATTAATCATCCCTAAACTAAAACCTGGCAAAGACCCATCAAACCCCTCCTCATACCGCCCAATCTCCCTCTTATCCACCATCTCAAAACTACTTGAAAAACTAATCCTAAATTCTATCCTCCAATTCATCCCACAACAAAGCTTCCAACACGGTTTCAAACCCAACCACTCCACCACCACAGCACTCACCAACATCATCCAACCAATAATAAACGGACTAAACCATAAACCACATCACAAAACTATATTAATAGCAATAGACATAAACAAAGCCTTCGATACTGTCCCGAGACACAATCTTATCCATAAAATCCTCCAATCCAACATCCCAACAAACACTAAGAAATGGCTATCCAACTTCCTATCAGGAAGAACCGCCCAAATACAACAAAACGGCCAAAAATCTCGGACCATAAACATAAGAAACGGAGTTCCCCAAGGAGCCATACTATCCCCCACACTATTCAACCTATACACAGCAGACCTCCCTCAACCCCAAACAACTCACACCCACATTACTTCATACGCCGACGACTATAACTATTGCCACCACCCACCAAAATCTCAATACCGCAACAACAATCACACAAGACTACTTAACACAAATCCAAACTTGGCTGACAGAAAACAGGATGACGGCATCCCCAAACAAATCCTCCATAACCCTTCATAACAACAGACAAACACCTATCCAACACCCACCCACAAGTTCTCCTAAACAACACTCCCATACCCCTCAACAAAACTCCAAAGATTCTCGGCCTAACATTTGACACTCACCTCACTTTCTCCAAACACATTCCAAAATACCACCTCAGCCGCAAACAGAAAACTCAACATCCTCAAAACAGTGGCCAACACAGACATAAACAACAACATACAAACCTCAATTGCAATCTACAAACAATTTATACGCCCCACCATCAACTATGCCTCCCATGTCTGGCACCCAATGCTCTCCAATCAAAACTTAACGACACTCCAAATAACGCAAAATAGAGCCCTCCGCACAATCACCGGCTGCACACCCACAACACCACCTACATATTGAACCAAAATACTACCTATAAATAACCACCTCGAAATGATAGGCACTCAATTTTACGCAAAAACCCGTCTACCCACACACCCATGCCACAATACTCTCCTCCAACCTACCAAACACAGACTAAAACAACCTCCATCATCCACCGGTACCTTTCTACAAACAAATCCTAAATCACATCCCCCCAATACCACAATAACCAAACATATACACACTCAACTAACGCATTCCTACTTGATCAACAGACCACCAAACAACATCCTTAACACACCCCCTCCCGAAATAAACCCCGACTTCAGCAACCTCCCAAGACACTCACAAATCTCATTAGCAAGATTGAGATGTGGGCACCACCCAAACTTACAACAATACAAACATAAATTCAAAATAAACCAGACAACATCTCCCACTTGTACCAGATGCGGAGAGGCACCGGAGACCGAGTCACACTTTCTATTACACTGTCCTTCCAACTCTCGCCCCAGAATCTCCTGGGGCATCACTTCTTTGAAAGATCTCTGGACGAGGCCGACTGCGGCGGGCGGCTTCATTAGCGAAGTGTGGCCACCTCAGCGTGGGGTGGTCAGGGGGTGAGAAGGGTAAAAAAAATTTTAAAAAAATAACAAAATAAAAAATATTATATATATATATATATATATATATATATATATATATATATATATATATATATATATATATATATATTATATATATATATATATATATATATATATATATATATATATATATATACCTCTTTTTCCCGTTGTTTATTTTTAAAACAAAGCGTAACTGGAGCTACTTGGTTTGACTTTTCTACATCCATTGATCGAGCCTCAATGGCTTTTGCAAATATTTTGTTTACTTGATTGAAAGAGCTGTGAGACAGTGACGAATGCCGTTTCCGAAATGGACGTTTAAATTTATTACTTAAAAGGCTTGATTGCTAAAAGAAGAAAACGACTGTCATTTATTTACCACAAATCAATCTATAATAAGGATTTAGAATGACTCTTAGTCTTCAATCTTACCTTTTTCGCTAAAGAATTATTCCTCTCGTGAACTGTAGTTGTCATGTGTGAAAATGGAACTTCCATCGAGTATTTTATAGAGTGAAGCAGCTGAAGAACAACATTACTGACGTTCCTAAAGGATAATTTTCTTCGAGGCGCCGACCCAAGAGCGGATCGTACCTGAAGGGTATTGAAGAGAAGCGGCTATTTGTCAGTAAGGAAAATAAAATAAATGAGGGTAGAGGGCAAAACGGTTCCACAAAGAAGTTTGGTCCAATTATTTTGTAGTAAAAATTAAAATAATTTATTAAAAGAATAAGAATTTAAAGACGGTGTTAATTTTATAGCCCAGATGGCATAAGAAAAGTCAAATCAAAACATACCGTTAGATGAAAAGTCAAGTTAAGTTTACATTTAAGGATCCAGGTAAAAGGAATGCACAAAAGAAAGACAAAATTATTAGTAACCTATTCTATTTTAATAAACCTTTAATAAGATATCCTTTCTATAAGAGAAATTACAAAAATAAAGATTTTATAATAAGACACACATAATTACTGATGCTGCGATTTTCATTGATTTCTTTACTAATGAGGAAAACCATTTGCATAACACAAGAAAAAAAAAACAATTTAAACTAAATGCATCATAAACTTTGTGGGAATAAATAATGAATAAAACA
The DNA here is from genome assembly GCA_009176605.1 of Armadillidium nasatum. Lineage (NCBI taxonomy): Eukaryota > Metazoa > Arthropoda > Malacostraca > Isopoda > Armadillidiidae > Armadillidium > Armadillidium nasatum. The sequence goes on from SEYY01000325.1 coordinate 45,806, forward strand.
TTTAAAAGTTTTGTTTATAATATTTAGTAACATCACTATTTTTGATTTTTCCTTTTAAATTTTTATATTAGATTTTAAATCTTCGCAATTTATGACATAAAATAATATCTACATAATTTATGACACTTAAAATCTTCGTAATTTATGAGATAAAATAATAATTTAAAAGATAAAATAATAATTTATAACACTTAAAAATAAGGTCAACTGAGCTAATTTTCATCCTATGTAAATTTTCCATCATTAATTTTTATTACTATTACATACCTTTACATTTTTAAATTCATATACACATATACAGTAATAGCATAACAATTTACATATATATATATATATATATATATATATATATATATATATATATATATATATATATATATATATATATATATATATATATATATATATATATATATATATATATCATTTACCTACATGGCGAAAACAAATAAGTAAATCTAATATTATAAATATGACTAATAAAATACAAATCAAAGAAAAAAGAATAAGAATTTTAAAGTAAATGCGATAATGCTATTTCCTCATTTACTGCAAATCAAGACAAGGAAATAAAGTTTACACTTTATACTCTACTAATCTAAATAAATAGGGGAAAACAAACTAAAGAGATTTTTTTCCATTTAAGGTATAAAAAAAAAAAACAACATAAAACAATACAACACAAACAAAATTCATATATTACCTTTCTTCTACCCTGTGGTGGAATTATTAGATACGTTGTGACATTATTATCCCTAAGATACTGTGACCTATTTTGACCATAACCACACTCGATTTCATACTCGCCATTGAGACAATCTAACGTCGTCTGCGTTATGTGAACACGTCTGAGGGAACAGCAAACCAACATATTAATTTTAAAAAAAATATAAAATAATATTTATTTGAATTTAAACATTAATGTAAAATAAAGGATATTAAACAAAACAATCATATTTCATAGCTACAAACAGTTTGTGAACCCTACCCTGGAATGCCACCAGCTTCCATCATATTGGCTAACGTAACATCATTAGACCAAACATCATATTGCCATTTTCTTAAGCCTAATACACCACAGAGCACTCTTCCAGTATGTAGCCCAACTCGCATGTTAAGTTGAACATCTGTTGCTTCTACTACAGATCTGCAAAGTAATTTTTTAACTTATTTACAGGTTCCATTGTAGTTTTACGCATTATACAATATAACGTTTTTCACTATATATATATATATATATATATATATATATATATATATATATATATATATATATATATATATATATATATATATATATATATATATATATATATATATATATATATATATATATATATATATATATATATATATATATATATATATATATATGTCTCAGTAACTCAGTCAAATTTAATAGAGTCCATGACTGAGTTTAATATAATAATTAGGGATGGGCTGGATATCTGGTTGCTATATAGTTATCCAGCTGGATAGTATTACCAGGTCAGATATTCGGCAAAAATAAAATTCTTTATTACAAGAACTAAAACTTATGGCATATATATATAATATGCTTTATCTTATCCTATTCTATTTTATATAACACCACCTTTGGATATTCATTTTAATTAAAGTAGTATTTGAAAATCCATTAACCTGTTCACATAAATACAAACCAGAAATAAATTTTTTAAAGTTTTTTCGCAATATATATATATATATATATATATAATATATATATATATATATATATATATATATATATATATATATATATATATATATATATATATATATATATATATATATATATATATATATATAATAATATATATATATATATAATCAGGGTTGGTGATTTTTTTGATTTTTTTTAAAAAATCAAAAAAATCAAAAAATCAATGATTTTTTTGATTTTTTTGATTTTTTTGATTCTTTTGATTTTTTTGATTTTTTTAAAAAATAATAAAACTTTTTTTTTTATTTGTTTTATTTTGTCATATTTTTTGATACATAATGATATAACAGATATATTAGTTCCTTCTTACTGTGTTAAAAAACTTTAAAGTAGTTTATATATTAGAAATATAACTTCCTTAATATTTGGTTCAAGATTTCATATAGGGTAATACAAGAATCTGATCTTCATTAATATAATTTATCCAATATAGAACTGTTAGAGTTTAGAATTCCTAATATATATTCAATCAAATCTTCAAAAAAAAATTATTGAGCTTTAATCTAATGCAATTTGAGGTTATAGACAAAAGAAAAAACAGAAAAGACAATTCCTTTTAATTTTCAACCATTTAAATTTTTATACAACATTATAAGAAAACAATATTCCTCTATATAAATTATAAAAGAAAGAAAATTTAAGCACTTTTGATGCATAATCATTAATCCATAAATTAAATACATAACTTGCAAAAAAAAAAAAAAAAAATATATATATATATATATATATATATATATATATATATATATATATATATATATATATATATATATATATATATATATATATATATATATATATATATATATATATTATATATATATATATATTTTGCAAGTTATTTATTTAATTTATGGATTAATGATTATGCATCAAAAGTGCTTAAATTTTCTTTCTTTTATAATTTATATAGAGGAATATTGTTTTCTTATAATGTTGTATAAAAATTTAAATGGTTGAAAATTAAAAAGGAATTGTCTTTTCTGTTTTCTCTTTTGTCTATAACCTCAAATTGCATTAGATTAAAGCTCAATAAAATTTTGTTGAAGATTTGATTGAATATATATTAGGAATTCTAAACTCTAACAGTTCTATATTGGATAAATTATATTAATGAAGATCAGATTCTTGTATTACCCTAAATGAAATCTTGAACCAAATATTAAGGAAACTTTATATTTCTAATATATAAACTACTTTAAAGTTTTTTAACACAGTAAGAAGGAACTAATATATCTGTTATATCATTATGTATCAAAAAATATGACAAAATAAAACAAATAAAAAAAAAAAAAGTTTTTTTTTTTTTTTTAAAAAAAAAAATTTTAAAAAATTCAAAAAATCAAAAAATCAAAAAATCAAAAAATCATGATTTTTTCATAAAAAAATCAATTGATTTAATCAACTGATTAAATCAATTTGATTTAATCAATGCCAACCCTGATATATATATATATATATATATATATATATATATATATATATATATATATATATATATATATATATATATATATATATATATATATATATATATATATTAAACACCGAAGTCAAAAGTTTGCTATAAGGGAATTGAACCCAGGCCCTATAGCACAAAAGAAAGCTTTACCTCTAAGCTACCCAAACTTTTAACTTCGATGTTTAATAAATATTTAGTCTGCGAGAGTTTTTAGCAGACTTATATTACTTACCTATTTATATATATATATATATATATATATATATATATATATATATATATATATATATATATATATATATATATATATATATATATATATTTAAATCTTCGTAATTTATGAAATAAAATAATATCTACATAATTTATGACACTTAAAATCTTCGTAATTTATGAGATAAAATAATATCACACTATTCCCAACTTCCGCCACAGATTATATGTAGAGAACACCATCCCAAGAATATAATCTGGACTACCTTATGCCACAGGTTAGCACAGAGAAGGTTCTGTGATGGCTTGAGCAGCCATAGAATGTTAATCTGCAGGCCCAATTATCACTGTGAACGATAATGTAACTGCCAAAGGATATGTACTAATCTTGAGTAACAAGTTTAATCCAATGGACCAGAGAAAGTTTCTTGAAGGTAGTGCAGTTTATCAAGATAATAAGGCTCCAATTCATCAAGCTTATGCTATCCAATCATGGTTTGATGAACATTCAGATTAGGTTTCATATCTTTCCTTGCCTCCGCAATAGCCAAACCCTTATAAAAGAGCCCTCTGTTGTCAATATAGAAGTATAAGGTTAGAGATAGCTATCTATCATCAGCATCTCTACTGAAATTTCTACTTTTCATAAGGAATGGTGTAACATCAAATTATGCACCATCGTGGACTGATATTTGTCAATTTCTAGAAGAATTCAAGCGATTATGAGTGTAAAATGTGGTTCCACACCATATTAAGAAATAAATTCATTCATTTACAAGGTGTGACAATCCAGGAGCACTAAGTTCTGGATAAGTAAGGTACACTAGCAAATTAATTATTTTACCGAATAAAGAAGTGAAGTACTTATAAAATATTAACTGTTTAACAAAAACAAACAGATAATGACTGCTCAGAATTTAGAACAGTCTAGAGCTCAATAGAACAGACTACTGTCTAGTACTTACATTTCAACAAAACTTCCTTCCGTCTCCAGTTTTAACATCCATTCAGAGTTTTCAAAGGTCACTTTCAGATACAAATTACCATTTTATATAGGTGCTGAATTTAATTTTTATCACATTATAATTTCAACCAATACATTTAAATAAATAATTTAACAGAAACAATGACAAACTATTATTTCTAACAATATATATATATATATATATATATATATATATATATATATATATATATATATATATATATATATATATATATATATATATATATATATATATATATATATATATATATATATATATATATATATATAATTCTAATCAACTATTGGGGACTCGATCCCTGACCTCTCAGATGGTAAGAAAAAGTGCTAACCACCACACCACTAATAGAAGATTAGAAATTGTAAAATTTTAATCTACGGTGTATTGTGGCATATATATATAATATATATATATATATATATATATATATATATATATATATATATATATATATATAATATATATATATATATATATATATATATATATATATATATATATATATATAAAATATATATATATATATATATATATATATATATATATTAAAACTGGGGAATTTGCTTCACTATTTAAAACCAAAGTAGATCAGAGAAAATCTTCAATTTTCAATTTTATATGAAATACAAATATTCAGTCAATTTATTTGACTAGTATTTTTTTAAATTTTTAAAACAATATTCTTATCTCTTTATTACAATCACACACATACAATACCCAAATTATCAATTTCCAATATCCAATCTCAGCTACACAGTTTTCAAGCTATCAGAAAATAAAGTGATATATATATATATATATATATATATATATATATATATATATATATATATATATATATATATATATATATATATATATATATATATATATATATATATATATATATAAAGTTCTTACGCAATAGCATCAATCATATCTAAGCCCATCTCAACAGCACATTTTGCATGATCTGGTCGAAATGTTGGCAATCCAGAAACACAATAATAGCAATCCCCTAGTATTTTGATTCTCAAGCAATTATTATCCTGCAAATGAAAATGAAATTACAATATTTTGACAACTAAATATGTGACAAGTGTAATAAAAATTATGCAAAATATAAGTATTAATGAACAAAATTAGTAGATGGAAAAAACAGGCCTTAAGCAAGATGCTTCAGTAAAAATAAATAATTATTTAGAAACTTTTTATTAACTTAATAGAAAACGGACAAAATTTAGAATATGTGGATAAAGAAAGCTAAATGCATGTTCAGTTGTATACATACTTGCGCAGGTGCGCACAAAAAAAAAAAAATAAATAAAAATATTCTGTCTTGATATTCAGTAAGAAAGTTTGGAGATATGCTGTGCTTTATAAAAAAAATATTAAATTGACAGAAATTTCTTGAAGGCAAACTAAATTAATGTATTAATGTACCATATGTAAAATTTAAACTCTACACCAAATGTGACCTTCACTCAAAAGACGGAATGATGTATTGGAGATATTAATTATTATACTTCATTGCAAGCGTAAATGTTATTATAATGGATCTAATACACAAACTCCAAAAGATTATAATTTCTATTTAGATTTTTTATGGGAAAAAATTTTTTTTATTGCATGAATTCAGTAATTTTTTTCCTAATATAACTTATGAAAAAAGTGTTAATAAAGAGATTGAAAGAGAAATTTGTTAGTTTGCAATAAAATTATTCCAATTTGGTTAGAAATTGAGAATAGTAACAAATTATTTTTTTAAAAAAACTGCTTCCCACCTAAGATCTAAAATTTATTAATTTCCCAATGAATAATTCTGATGAATAGCAAATTTTCTTTACTGTATGAAGAAAAGCTACAATTTTCCCTGAAATTTATGGACAGAACAAAATATACACTAAATATTTTCAAACTGCATTCTTATACATACATCAGCTAGTTGATCAAATCGTCCAAAGAGTTCATTTAATAATCGCACTAATTCTTGAGCTGTACACTGTGATGCAAGAGCTGTAAATCCAACAATATCCGCAAAAAGAATACTGCACACAAATATATATATATATATATATATATATATATATATATATATATATATATATATATATATATATATATATATATATATATATATATATATATATATATATATATATATATATATATATATTTAAATAAGAGGTATAATTATAATAAAGTAATGCTAGGTACATTAAAAAAAATGTTAATAACACACAATTATTATTTTTGATTGCAATAAACTAAATCATCAAATGAAACAAAATTGCATGCAAATATTAATTTACCTGACATTTTCGTGACACTGAATATAAATCTTATGAAATTGCTGTTCCACTGGAGAAACGATATTCTGCTTCATTTCTGATGCAACATGTTCCGGCAATACAGATAGGAGTAGTTTCTCCTTTATAAAAAATTAAAACACACTAATAAAATTTAAAGCAACAAATATCGTCACCCTTTTCCCATGAATGTGCAAATTTTTCAATTTTTTATTCAATATTGAATAAAAGATTGCATGCCTGAGACAAAAAAGAAAAAAAAATGTGGCAATCTAAACTTGAGATATCAATTCTTTAAAAAAAGAATGGAGTTGTCAAATTCATGTATTTGTCCTCATTCTATGGTAAGGATTAGTCACATTAGTGAATCTAGTATATTCGTCAATCCGTCCTTAAATATTACTAGTTTCAATAACATGTACAGTTAAAGAGCAGGCAAACAAGCAGTTTCTTTATAGAAATACATATTTTTATTCCATGAATTCAACATGTAAGTTTTTTAAACCCAAAAATGATCAATGGACAGAAAACATGAAAATATGCTTGGGAAATCAAAGTATGATAAATGAAGAAAATTAAAGAATTAAAATTATTTAAAATAACCTTATAACTAGAAGAAAGTTGACCCGGTAATTTAGAATCATATAAAAATAATGAAAAATCTCAAGAAGATCCGAGTCATTTTTATTTAACAAACTTTTTTTGAACTCTTACAAGGCCTCAATTGGCCAAAGGTTTTACTTAAAGAACTTAGCAGTTTGTAATTTAACAATTTATTGTTGAAGTAGTCAATACAATATGTGCTATATATTGAAAGAATTTAATGAAAACATAGTATCGAATGAAATTGCATCATATATCTATAACTTTGTGAAATTTAATCCATGCGTAGTAGCAGTAGTTGAGACAGTCAACAGAAGAAATTTATCTGCAAAAAGTACATTGAATTACTGAAGTGATATCCCCTGCTTGGATATAATGCACCCACCATAAGTTTTTAAAATGCGGTGCAAGGAAATAGAGTCCGACTCATCCCATTCCAAAAAGTAAATTAAATAAAAAAAGTAAGTAAAAAACAAATATTCCAATATTCCAGTGCATGTTTCAGCGAGTAGGGCACAGTTACTAAAAATGCCAAAAGAACCAGGCTGCCTTTTTCTATGAGAAATATGTTAAACTATAGTTTTGGACCTTAAGATTTGTCATGTGTCAGTGTTTGAAAAATCTCACTTCAAAAATGTAATTATATATATATATATATATATATATATATATATATATATATATATATATATATATATATATATATATATATATATATATATATATATATATATATATATATATATATATATATATATATATATATATATATATATATATATATAAACTTCCATGAAGATTTTTTTAGAATTAGTAACAGGAAGAAAGGTCAACAATCCAACTTTCTTTTTGATGAGAAGTTACACATTACCAAGCAAAATATAATGACCTATAAAATATGTGTAGCTATCTAACAATTCCAAGAGAACATCATACATTTGCAAAATCCTTATAAATATACATCATCAAGAAAACAAAAGTATCAATTTTTATAGTCTAACAATTTCTGGTCCTTTAGAAAACTGATTCAATTATTTTATTTAATATATTAAACAACTATAAATACTATTTTTGTTACTTTCAAATTACAGTTTAAAAACTGATGCAATTATCATTTTTTAAGAGTGAATGCAATTTTTCAGACATTCTTATTTATATCATTATGTTCAGTGACAAAATCTTCAGTGTCAATGGTAGAAATATTAATATACATAGTAAATATTATGCATTGTGTTTGAATAATCTAAAGAGTTATAAAACAAAGTAATTTTGGGGGGAAAATTATCAAATAGCAATAACTAAAACCTATAAAATTGCACATTCATGGCTAGGTTTGGCGACGATATTACAACAGAAATTTTATATATATATATATATATATATATATATATATATATATATATATATATATATATATATATATATATATATATATATATATATATATATATATATATATATATATATATATATATATATATATATATTTTTTTTTTTTTTTTTTTTTACCAAAAAAAAAAAAAAAAAAAAAAAAAAAAAAAAAAAAAAAAAAAAAAAAAAAAAAAAAAATAATAATGAAAAAAAAAAAGACTGCAGTTAGAAGCCTACACTTATTAAAAATATCATATATGAAATTGATATGTGAATCTTTACATACATATACTGTATATAATGGTTTTGCAAATAGTAAAATATGTCATATTAAACTGTTAATATTAAAAATAATTTAAATTATTCATAAGATAATAAAATACATTTATCTAAGAAACAAAGAATATAATTTTTAATATGCAAAACTTTCAAATTGCATTTGCATTCCGTAAACAATCTAAAAATTATTTACAGTCTATCAGCTTTTAATTCTCCCTGCCTTTTTTCTCTACCAAACCAACTTTTTTT
>SEYY01000325.1:60000-80629 GCA_009176605.1 Armadillidium nasatum
ATCCTCTGACTCATCATTAATTGTCATATAGGAACAAATTATATATATATATATATATATATATATATATATATATATATATATATATATATATATATATATATATATATATATATATATATATATATATATATATATATATATTGCAAGTGTGGCCAATATTACTTTTGATAATACATGGCATATTACAAACAATGCCTCCTGGTTTTGAGGCTATCTTGGCACTAACCTGTCATCAAGCTACAGTAGTCTAATTTATAATAAGCACTTCTTTAATAATCTTACTAGTCCTTTAACAGAAAACAATAAAAACTAATAAAAAAATTTTTTTTTAAAAAATAAAGCAATATTTAAAAAGTATTGTATACAAATTATACTAACAAGCTTGTCATTTTCATTTTTCATCTGAAGGCGAGCAGCTATACAATTTCTAGTGTCTAAAAAGGCTTTCCTCTGTTCAGCCTCAGACAAACCTTTAAGCCATATGCCTGTGATGTTCACAGCAACTCCTAACAAACAGTTAGCAGTGAACTATAAAAGAAAAAAAATTATTAATAAATAAATTTTTAAAAATAACAAAATTACAAACTTACTTTATATATATATATATATATATATATATATATATATATATATATATATATAATATATATATATATATATATATATATATATATATATATATATATATATATATATAGTGTGTGTGTGTATGTGTGTGTGTGTTCAGCATACTGTAATACAGGGATTTTCAACAAGTGTCTCACAGAGCTCAATGACTCTATAAACTTTGGTTTGAGGCTTAAGGCCTTTTATTATTATTATTATTATTATTATTATTATTATTATTATTATTATTATTATTATTATTATTATTATTATTATTAGTATTATTATTATTATTATTATAGGTTTATTCTTAAAATGAGTAATTCATTAAAATATGAATTCAGCTGAAAATATCAGTATGCACTTATGTCAGAGGAAAACATTTTCAAATATTAAATGGATATGATTTTTGTTTTATTTTAAGATGCAAATTTCTTTAGTTTAAAAAAAAATTAAAAAATTAAATTAAAAATGAAAATCTTGTAAAGTCGATGTTGTCTTCTTATATTCTGCATCATTTTTTAAAGATTTTTTAGTGGTTGAGAATAATAGTTTTTAAAATATCTTATGAGGGTTGGTCAAATTTTATCATTGGTACACTATACCATGCAAGGCCTTCTTTCCTCTCTAATTTCTGTAATATTCAAAGTATTTTTTCAAATTACCACTTATTGAATGCTGAACACACCATCTCCTTTCTTCTAGACTATTTTCCTGTTCTTAACCAAAAAACTCATTTAAGTGTTTAAACAGAAAACTTTACTCTATTCCCTCTTACTCCTCATATATATATATATATATATATATATATATATATATATATATATATATATATATATATATATTATATATATATATATATATATATATATATATATAATATATATATAAAGTATCAAAGTATCAATAAATAAATTTCTTTTACACATTCAGAGTAGGTTTTTATGATGACATGTTTCAAAAAAAAATTTTAAGCAGTACTTTTACAGCATGATAGATTAAAATTTTTAAACAAATTAGTTTCTATATCATTTCACAGGAAGATTGCCAGAACTTGCAAAAAGAAAGCTAATAGACATATTGAAATAGTGGTATATATATATATATATATATATATATATATATATATATATATATATATATATATATATATATATATATATATATATATATATATATATATATATGGCAAGTAATCAAAATATAACTATTTTTAATAAACTTTACTACATACCTGTTGCCAATGAAGATGGTCAAATGTTTGAGCTAAAAATACTGAAGACACTGCCTGAATGATAGGTAGTAAAAATCCATAAACTATTGCAACAGGAGTGCTTAATGGAGTTAAGGCATACATTAAAAAAACTACAAACATAGCCTGCCAAACACCATGACTTGCTATTGGTACAGTCTGCCAGCCAATCCATCCCCAGTCACTATTATGAATAGGCAATGATACTCCTACAATAAAGATACCTAGCATTTGAATTAAAAAACATATAGGTATCAAGTAGGAGTGCCGCATCAATCTTGTATGTAGAAGAATTAATAGAGTTGCATGAAAAATAGCTAAAATGAGTAGAGTAATTGGGACCGGAGCTGCAGCTTGTGCATAAGTCACATGTAAGGCTGCAAGAGTAAGTGATAAACCAAGTAATAATCCTGAAACTGCAGCCACACTTGTCTGTTGCAGCTTAAGAACATAACGATGAAAGAGTTCCTCCAATTCATCACTTTCAAATCTATGCTGTTTACATAGCTTTGCCAATGCTCCTTTGCGCTGAGGCATTCCTGCCTTTACGCTGTGGTCCATTGTGTCTGAACTCCATTCATATAAATATCCCTGCAAAATTGGTCATATATATATATATATATATATATATATATATATATATATATATATATATATATATATATATATATATATATATATATATATATATATATATATATATATATATATATATATATATATGGTAAAGTGCACCTTCATTTCTCATGTCTAATCCTGAATAAGCCAACATCAAAGTAAAAATATATCAAGTAACATAATATAACAGTATAAAATTCTGACTAAACAGTAATTTGCAAGACATATGACAGACACAATTTTAAGCAACTTTCAGTCTAATTCATCAATTTATTTATTTATTTTAAAGTTCACATCTCATGGGTATTGTTCTATTAGATGAGTGGAACATTCAATGTATCTTCTACCTAAGATCCAGACTGAACCAAAGTCTTTAAGCACATTAGTCAATTACTCTACCACAGCATCATATGGAATCACCCTCCACTGGAAAAAAATTTAAAATTTATTTATTAAAATTTAAGGAGTAAAAGCAATGATCATAATTTTTAGTAAGTAAATCTTTTATTCAATTTCATTAATTTATATATTTATACTTTGCTAATGTAAAGGGAAAGTAAAAAGTTACGCATCAGCTGTAGTACAAGATAAGCATACAAGATAAGCATTTAGTCATGTTAATAGTGCCTTTATTCAAATCTGATATATATATATATATATATATATATATATATATATATATATAATATATATATATATATATATATATATATATATTATATATATATATATATATATATATATTTTAGGGATAGAGTGATACCATAATTGTAACTGATACTGATACCAATAATTTTAAACCACCCAATACCAACACCGATACCTCTAAATTTAAATAATACCTAGTACCTATACCGATACTTATACCAATTTATTTACTGAACTCATGAAGGTTGAAACAAGATTGAAAGTAATCAATGATCATAAAATTTAGGTTTTCTGCTATCTGTAATACGTAGTTATTTTGTAGTCACATTGCCTTTTTATTGATGGGTGGTATAGGGTTGGTGCCACCAAGACTTTGCATCTGACTTGCCCTAGTGCATGGTCTATTTTCTTCATAATTTCTTAACAAGTGGTGTTCACTACAATTTCCAGTTTGTTGAACATCACCTCTCTTCTTTTAGATCTAACCTCTTATTCTTGACAGAAACTCAGATGCTTGAGCAATCTGAAAGCAAACAATTTTGTTTCCTCTTATTGTCTCTATCTTCAATTTTCAGCCAAAGGAGTTTGCTATGCACATGTATGCTACGATTTTGTTTACTCTCATGTTTCTAATCTGGAGTCTTCTGAATTTTCCAATTTATGGCTAAAGCTCTCTTGCCATTCTACATCTCAATTCACTTGTTCTGTTTATTTATCTCCTAATTTTACCAACTATCCTAAATTCTTTGACTATGTAAATTCCAAAACAGAGAACATTCTTTCTCCTACTTTCTCAGAATTTATCATATTAGGTGATTTCAATGTTCACCACCGCCAATGACTTTCTTCTAGTTTTCATCAGACAGCTGGAAAATGTGCCTTTCAATTCTCCAACCTAAATGACCTCCTTAAGTAGTGGGTGTAGCTCCCTTCTACTATCCCTGATAATCTTGGAGACAAACCCAACATTCTAGATCTTTACTAAACTTCTAATCCTTCTCCTTAAAAGGTCAAACTCTATCCTCCTCAATGTTCTTTCATTTGCTTTATTATCTATTTTATATATATATATATATATATATATATATATATATATATATATATATATAATATATATATATATATATATATATATATATATATATATAGAGAGAGAGAGAGAGAGAGAGAGAGAGAGAGAGAGAGAGAGAGAGAGAGAGAGAGAGAGAGAGAGAGAGAGAGAGAGAGAGAGAGAGAGAGAGAGAGAGAGAGAGAGAGAGAGAGAGAGAGAGAGAGAGAGAGAGAGAGAGAGAGAGAGAGAGAGAGAGAGAGAGAGAGAGAGAGAGAGAGAGAGAGAGAGAGAGAGAGAGAGAGAGAGAGAGAGAGAGAGAGAGAGAGAGAGAGAGAGAGAGAGAGAGAGAGAGAGAGAGAGAGAGAGAGAGAGAGAGAGAGAGAGAGAGAGAGAGAGAGAGAGAGAGAGAGAGAGAGAGAGAGAGAGAGAGAGAGAGAGAGAGAGAGAGAGAGAGAGAGAGAGAGAGAGAGAGAGAGAGAGAGAGAGAGAGAGAGAGAGAGAGAGAGAGAGAGAGAGAGAGAGAGAGAGAGAGAGAGAGAAGAAGAGAAGAGAGAGAGAAGAGAGAGGAGAGAGAGAGAAGAGAGAGAGAGAGAGAGAGAGAGAGAGAGAGAGAGAGAGAGAGAGAGAGAGAGAGAGAGAGAGAGAGAGAGAGAGAGAGAGAGAGAGAGAGAGAGAGAGAAAAAAAAACTTTCAAGAAAATGTTTGTCCCATTTTGGTGCCCAAGCTGACTGGACTTTGTTGTACTTCTTTGATTTCCAGTGAAATAATTATGCTTCTATGGGAGGGGTCCTATAATTGTACAGAGCATGTTACCAAGGTGATTGACAGTGGCATGGAGACTATATTCTAGAATCATTCCCTTCTACTAAACCTTACAAACCTTGGATTAACTCTGCTTTTTCTAGTGCTATTTGCTTCAGGGATTCTGCCATTAGGAAATACAAGTCTTCAAACTTCAGAAAATCATTCAATTTATATTTCATCCTAAAATTGTGCAAAATCTGTTCTTGTTCTTTGTAACACCAAAAACTCCCTTCTCAATACAAAATGCAATAATTTTTCTGGCTTCTCTTCCCCTCTTTCAGGCAGTTTGCAAAAAATGTCAACTCAAACTTGGTCTCTTCCTCTTTCCTTCCACTAATATTTTCTAAAAGCACAATTGCTGTTTTACCTTCTTCAAAAAACTGAACTTTTTGCTGAGACTTTTGTCACTAATTCAACTGTAGGTGATGTTGGAGATATACCTCCTCCTATAACCCTTCCCCCCAACTCATTTATGTCTTAAAATGTAATTTCTTCTAAAGAAGTTCATTTCTGCTCTCTCTTAGCTTTACACTAAGAAGGCGTACAGTACTGATGATATCCCTCATGTGGTTCTAAAAATTTGCTTTTTAGCTTAAACTGCTTTGGTAAAATATTTTGTCTGTCTTTCTACTTCAACCATCCCTTCTCGATGGAAACATGCATTCATTCAGTATATGCCAAAAAAAAGAGGGCCTCTCCACCCTTAAGTATTGCCTAACCACTGTTGTAACCCACTGTCCCATTTCTTCAAAGTCTGTTCTTTCTAAAATTTCTTATTAAGAATTGGAAAGATCTCAAATCTTCAAATCTTATCACTGATTGCCAGTATGGCTTCGTAAAAAAAGTTCTACTCGTGATTTTCTTTCCCTCCTCTCTGACTTTTAGTACTCTTCTCTTTGGCATTTCAGTAAATATTTTGGAGTTGCACTAGACATTGAAATCCTCTGATAGTGTGTTGCAAAAATCTTTGATTTTTTGGATTTTATCCTCTCATTTTTTTTCCAGTCATTCTAAAGCAGCTGTTGTAAATTGCTTTGGTTCTTCCTTAAAATCTATTAATAGTGGTGTTCTCTAAGGGATCTATCATCCTAACTCCAACTCTTTTATTAGTCTTCATAAAGATCTTCTCTCAATTGCTTAATCATGTATCCACTCCTATGCTAATGACTCCACCCTTCATTGCTCCTTCAACTTTGAAAGACCCCACTCCCAATGGCTTTTAACTGATGAAAGAATGGTGGCCTTGGAGCAACTGACCTCTGACATTTCTCACATTTAAATCTGGGGCAAAGAAAATAAGGTGGTTTATAATGTCTAAAAAACTCAGTTCCTCCATCTCTCTACTCGACACAACCTTCCACTCAACTATGACACCTTTGAAAACATACCACTTAAACCTTTGTCCATCCTTAATTTTCTTGGTGTTTCTTTTTTTTGTGATCTTTCTTAGAAGGAAACATTACATCCAAGAGTTTGGCTGTTCTGAGGCACCTTCGTAATTTTTTCACACCACCCGAGCTGGGGATGGTCCACTCATACAGCTTTCCTTGAAAAGGTAGTCAAGGGCTTTTCATCTTAACTTACTCTCTCTAGTCTCTTTCTGCCAGTCGAATTGTTGTGATATTCTCTCTATACTTTCTCTATTACAACAAGGGACTGACCAGGATCTCCCAAATTTGGATTGGGCAAGAGTCAGGGCAGAGGCCAGGACCAGGGCTAGGGCTGGGGTTGCCTAAAATTTGTAAAGAGGTCGAAAGCACTGATATATTAAGTTAACAATATTAGATATAATTTTAAATGAGATTAATTTAATTATAAGGAAGGAGTAGAATAGTCATCATTCACTTAAATTAATGATTATATGCATTTTTTCAGGAAATTACAGATTTTGCATAATAAAAGTTTGAAAAAAAACGCAAAAAAAAAATTTTTCCTGATTCATAACAGTGATTCAACAGGTTTACTTAGGTAAGACCTTAAGTTAAAGTTTGGAAAAATGTAAGATATAAAATTATCAATATAACCAGTATTTATACATATCATTGCAATGTTACTGCTGTCTATCAAATTTGTATCATTTAGCTACAATTATGGACCCACCGGGACCCCAACCCTGGCTAATAGAGAAAACAGGGGTTTACCTGCTGGGATTAGAATTATAAATTATACTTTTTAATGGTGGATTAAATCAAACAAAATATAAGAATATTAAGATATTTCTTTTTGCTTTTTCAATATTTTCTTTTTCTTTTCTGCTTCTTTTGACCACTCCTCTTCTGCTAGTAAATGTTCATCTTTGTGTTTTGATTCTAGAAGCCCCCATAAAGATATCGTTGAAATTTTTTTACTTTGGGCACCAGAAGATCCTCTTCTGATTTCCTAGCTGCAGATGTTATATTTAGCTATTTCGAGCGTATCCTGAAACATTGTAAAGTACTCCCATCCTGCTGAAGCTGATCTTCTAGCCATAGTGACAAAGTTAAACAAAATAATTTTGAAATTATGATACAAATTGATACACAGCAATAAAATAATAATGATATGTATAAATACAGGCTATATTGATTATTTTATATCTTACATTTTTCAAACTTTAACTTAAGGTCTTACCTAAGTAAACCTATTGAATAACTATTGTGAATCAGAAAGAAAAAATCAAAAAATTTTGTAGTTTTTTCAAACTTTATTATACAAAATCTGTAATTTTCCGAATTTTTTTCTGAAAAATGCATATAATCATTAATTTAAGTGAATGATAACTATTTAACTCCTTCCTTATAATTAAATGTAATATTCTTAACAAAATTTCAGTGCTTTTGACCTCTTTACAAATTTTAAGCAACTCTGGCCAAATTTGGGAGATGCTGGAAAAGTTATAGCCCCAGTCGATCACTAGCTACAATATTTTAAAAGTATTATATTGTTTGTACTAAAAAGAAGTTTCATTATGTTTCTCTCCCCCATGATAAATAACAGTTATAAATAATTAAGTAGTAACATTGAAAATTTGGTTTGTTGTGTACTTATATTTGAAGAAGAAATATATATTTGAACAAGAAATAGACAAAAACAAATAAGATCCAAATATTGAGACAGGATTTATCTAAATTGGTGTTATCCCCTACTCAGGGTAAGTAAATAAATTAATTGAATTTTGTTATGGGATGGTAACTTCAAAGAGAATATCATAGATAACATCCAAATATAAAGTATAGGTTGATTAAAATAGCATATAAAGAAAAAAAAATAAAGTATAAATTGATTAGGCTTTAAATACAATAAAATTAGAGAAATAAGTTTGATTTAAAATAAATAAACTAAATAGTGTGATAATATTATTAAGTTCTCAAAAATAATAAATTGTCATAACATTAAATTTGAATTTGCTTATAAAAAGAAATTTCATAGAATATACTCATTTAGTTTAGGGAAAATTTAAAACTTGAATAGGAATAATGTTCTTGTCTGCTTTATTTTTTAAAAGGAAAACTATATTGGGAGACTGGATTAAGAACTAGAAAAATCGAGGATCGACAACACCCCGATTTAGTCAGATTTTAACCCCAGTGGTAACATTGACCTTGAAGGCTATATATATAAAAAGGCTTGAAGCAGACCCAATAAGACTCTTTGGAAGAGATTCAGCATCCTTCTGAAGGATGGTCATTTCTAAGGTATGAAATGTATACAAATTTGTTGTGAAACTTATATAAAGTTATAAGACTGACTTGTAGGAGTTCTGCAAGTTATAATTTCTCCCAAACCACTCATTGATTAAAGAATCTTGTTTAATAAGGTCCTTGCTCTTGAAGTAAGAGTATTTCATTATTTATCTTAATTGGACTAAGGAGTGCTATTTGCCATTCTTATAATTACTTGAGTTGGTTCTATAATTATTTTCACTAAATATTCATCAGTTGTTAAATCCAAGTAATTTATTATTTATTGACTTATTTCATGCTTATCATGTATTGACTCATTTTTTATTAATTTATTTATTTTATAGTTATTGATTATTGGTTCATTTTTATATGTAGGTCATTGAATTAATTTATGGTTATCATTTACTGAATTATTTGTCTAAACATTGTTTATTGAATAATTTTCCTTTTACGTTTTGCATTATTATTTAAATAAGAAATTTTAATTTTAGTTTTAATTTTTAATATTTAGTTGAGATAATCTACGTTTGAGTTGGCTTCATTTTGAGGCATTGCATCAGGTATCAGGAGTTTGGTGAGTACTAAGTTGCTTGCTTTTCCCCAACTTTGGAGGAATTCTTTATTAATTGAGATAATTTTTCTTGCCCAGTGACAGAGCTTGCTTTCCTTGAGAATAGGGAAATAGAAGAATCATCTCCATCACACATCACTTCAAGGTTAATCTCTTGGCTTTATCCAAACCGTGAGGAGACACCTTGAAAGTACCAGAGCCAGCCTGGAAGGCAGGATTCCAAACTGCTGGTGCTTCTAATGTAGGTGAAACTCTCTTACAATACTTTCAGTCATCATAGCTAAAAGATCAGCTTCAGCAGTATGGGAGTACTTTACAATGTTTCAGGATAGGCTCAAAATAGATAAATGTACCATCTGCACCCAAGAAATTAGTAATAATTTTGTTCTTCACAGTTTAAAAATCAGGTATCAGTATCAGTCATTTTTTTGCCGATAATGATACCAATACTTCACTCCATCCCTAATATATATACTGGTATATATATATATATATATATATATATATATATATATATATATATATATATATATATATATATATATATATATATATATATATATATATATATATATATAAATAAAAAAAAATTTAATTTTTTTAAATAAATTTAATAATCGATATGTATCGAGTTGGGTACCGATATATCGCGTAAATAAGCGATATTCGATATAATATCGATCTTTTTTGTATTAGAGTAAAAAGAGACGCCGAACGGAAAAACCGGTAAACAACACAGTTAAAAATTTGTGACTCTGTAAATTGAAATTATTATACGAAATAAAAAATATTAAGCAGTGAAAACATTTTTATATACCACTATACATATTGTTTAATTAAGATAAGAAAAAAATTCTGAAAAGGTAAGAAATAAAAATTATTTTATATATAGAAGAACTCTAGGTCCTCAAGAAAAGGATAAGCAAACTAACGACCTTAAGGGCCATTAGCAATCTTAAGCAAGACTAATAATTTTGCAAGGCATTATCTTTGCAAGTGGTTGATTCTAGAGTGACAATATAGAACAAATATAAAAGAATAAATAAATAAATAGTTAGATTTTTGAATACGAAAATAAATAAAAATTGAATACATAAATTGTTCCAGGGCCTAGAGTTGTAGCGTGCATACGCGAGAGCATTTTCGTGAAGAAATTATAAATCATAGTAAAATAAACTAAGCAGAAATAACATTTAAATAAAATCTGACAGTTTATGAAGAAATAATAGAAATTTTCTGAATATTTTCAAAATTTTTGGGCCTACATCTGGAATTGCCAAATCTAGCCTATGAGCTGGTCATTATGTAGAATTTATCTCCCATAATATTGAACTAAAAAAAACAAAAAAAAAACTGTTTATGGGAAATTAATGGTACTTTTAAGAAAATTTATAATACTTTAAGCCTAGTATTGGAAATAAGCAGCTATTTCTACCCTGTAACAAGCTATATTTGGTAATAGTTTATCTTGGAGGAGTCAAAATTTCTTAAAATTTTCATCATTCATATCAAATAAAAAGTGACTTATAGTAACAGTGCATCAGTAAACAGTGATATTTAATAAAATAAAATAACAATTAAATAAAAAATTTTGGAAACAGTAATAATAATATAAAGCTAAATAAAAATATATAAATAAATAAAGAATTAATAGAAATTCTAGCCTACCCTGATAAACCTTTCTTTATGCACCATTGGGCTCTTACATAAAATTACAATACAAACTTGCTTTTATGTAGAAATTAATAGACCTTTTATGAAAATTTCAATTGCCTTAGCCTAACCTGAAAATACGCAGGCTAAGCTATTCTATACAACGTACAGGGTGATACTTTAGAATAGCGCGCATAAAATTTTTTTAAATTTACCAGTGTATCAAATGAACAGTAATAAGTGACAGTGAATTGGTGAACTTTTATATTTAATAAAATATAACATTTAAGTAATATTAGAAAACAATTAATAATAATTAAAATAAATAAATACATAAGTAAATAATTAAATATATGGGTGCTAGAACAGTATAACCATAAAGAAGAAATTAAATTGAAACAACCCACTTACTGTTTAAAAAAAAAAAAAAAAAAAAAAAAAAAAAAAAAAAAAAAAAAAAAAAAATTTTTAGAAATAAATAAATAAAACTATAAAACCAAATAGATAAAAATATATATAGTAAGGACGATATAACAATTCTACGATGCCTTCAAGAAAAAATAATAGAAATAGGCATAACAATAACAACATTTTAGAGCCTTCGGCTTCTGGCATTTCAATAACTCCACTGGAAGATGATACTGAAGCTCGACCTAATGAAACCAATAACAGAGGCACAGATAGGCCAATTCAACGAACTTCAGAAAGAAGTTCCTCCAGTGAAAGTACATCTTCCAGAAGTCCGTCACCTCAAAATAGGAAAACTCTTACTACACAAGATTTACCAAAATTTGATAAGAGAGATATAGAAAGTTGGTTAAACAAAGTGGAATGGCTTTTCCTGCTTTATTGTGTGAATAAGCCTATTGAAAGAACTCAACTTATCGGACCATTGTTAACATCGGCCATTATATCCAAAATTCAACCACCTTTAACTGAGAATACTTATGACGAGTTGAAAAAAGTTTTGAGAGCTACATATGCACCTTCAGCCCAGGAAAGAGTTGCAGACTTGTTTCAACAGAAATTAAAATCTGGTGAAAAACCCTCACAATATTTGAATAGAATAAGACATTCACTTGGAGATTCTCCATTCGAAAGTATGATACAGAATAATGAAACAGTCGCAAAAGAAATGTTCTTACAAGTATTACCTGAGGATATTGCAGCAACGCTCGAAGTATTAACAGGAGATTTATCAATTTATAAGATGGCCGAAGCTGCTGACAAGTATATGAGTCGCAGAAGCAGAATTGCAGCAAACCCTTATCATAATGAATCTGTTAATGCCATATCCCCTTTTTCTACAAGAACAAGAGAACTCACACCTCCACCTTCAAATTCTTTCCTTGCCCGCGAAGTGGCTAAACTTTCCACTCAAGTTGCAGAGGCTATTAAAAAGATAGACGACTTTTCAACAAAGCTTCATAAGATAGATATAAGAGTAACAAGACTTGAAGATAGTCGAACAAGAGGTTACTCAAATAGGGGCAGATCACCTTCAAGTTATAGACCAGAAGGTGCTCTTTGCTACTATCATTACAAGTTTCGAGAAAAAGCTACAAGATGCCAAGGAGGTAGTTGTCGATGGGCACCCAGGGAAGCCCAACTTTCAACGTCAGGACCATCTCCTTCAACCCCGCCGGGAAACGGATCTTAGGGGCTAACATCAGCCCCTCAAAAAAGAAATTAAAAGTGAAATTTAAAAATAAAGTGAAGTGTATAATAGTTAGTGATAAAAGTGTTAATATTAAATATGAAAAATTAAGAAAGGAAGAAGGTAAAAGCTACTCCCAGGCAAATGAGGTTTATACTATTGCTAATAATGATACTAATTCATTGAATACTTTTATAAATAAGGTAAATTATAACAATGCTCAACTTCATGGGAATGAGATTGCTACTACTGATTTAAAACCATCTGTTTTAAACGAAAGAGTATCTCAGTCTACTGAACTTGAGCATTGTTCTGAGTATAATAGTTTTAAAAATAAAAATCTGCATTCACAACATGGTGAAAGGCCAGTCTTTGAACAAGAGCCATCAGCTCTTTGCAAATATACTGCGATGCCTGTTGAAAATGCAAATTTTTATAAGGGTACGACTCCAAAAATTATGAATGTTTTAAATATGTCTAAACCCAATTTACAATTCAACAGTCTATACCGTATTTTTGATGCTAACTCTAAAGAGTTATTTGTTATAGATTGTGGAAGTACAGTATCCATTATTAAGGCTTCAGCAGAATATAAAAAAGAACCAATTGGTTTTCTTACTGCTGCTAATGGATCTCAAATAAATATATATGACGTTGAAACAAAAAGGTTAAATTTTTTATTGCGTAGAGATTATGAACATACATTCTTAATCTGTGATGTAATTAGTAATATTTTAGGAATGGATTTTTTCCAAAAATATAATTTTTTAATAGATTTTAGTAATCATACAATTATTGATGCTAAGACTAAAAGCTCTTGTGATGTAATTGTAGGAAATGATGTGGAGTCTGTGCCTATAAAAAGAATTGATCATTTTGTAAATGTTACTCTATCTCCCAAATTGCCTTCCGCGCCTTCTCTTTATTCTAATCTATTATTTAATTTTAAGGAAATATTTACTGATTTATATTTAAATAATAGCTCAGAGTTATGTAATAATGGTAGTACAATGGTAAATGAAAATATACTTAATGGTAAAAATAATGCTGGGGGTAGCAACATAAACAATTCTTCCTGTAGGTATAAAAATAATAAAATTAAAAATATAAGTGAAATAAATAATAGTGATAGCAGTGAATATACAAATAAAGTGTTAAAATTTCCCCTTACACCCGCAGAATATGAGGCCTTAAAAGAGTTAGTCCCATATAAATTTGAGGTAAGAGGACCTCCCATAAATATAAAAAGCAGAAGAATCTCGACATGCCTATATGACAAAGCTAAAGTGGAATTAGGCAAGTTAGTTAATGCTGGGGTCTTATCTCCTTCACATTCACCATGGGGGTTTCCAATTTCCGTTTTGCCAAAACCCTCAGGTGGAGTCCGCATTGTAGCTGACCTGAGGCTTCTTAACAAAAGAGCAGTTCGTGACAATTTCAGTTTACCCAATTTAAATGATTTTTCTAATATACTTTCTGGTGCTAAAGTGTTTTCTGTCCTTGATCTTAAGAAGGCCTTCTATAATTTAAAAGTTCACCCCGATTGTAGAAAGTTTTTAACAATTAACACTCCATATGGAAGTTTTTCGTATAACAGTATAGTTGAAGGTTTTCATTCTAGTCCCACCAGTTTCACTAAATATATCTCTTTAATTCTTTCTCGTATTCCTAATATTTTCATCTATATTGATGACATCCTAATTGCTACTCCAACTCATGAGGAGCATTTAAAAGTCTTAGAAATGGTATTTGATAGGTTAAATTATTTTAATTTAAAACTAAGTGCAGATAAGTGCAAAATTGCCCAACCAAAAGTTACATATCTTGGTTTTGATGTGTCGGAAGGTTTTATGCTTCCTAGTGAGGATAAAAGTCTTTCTATATTAAACATTCCAAAACCTAAGACTGTTAAGGATCTACGTTCTTTTTTAGGAAGTATAAACTATTTCAGATCTTCTCTTCCTGGAATTTCTAATACTATCTCTCCTCTTCTTTCATTTCTAAAAGGTGCTCCATACTCTCAAAGGAGAGTAAAATGGAATCCTGAAGCTGAAGAAGCATTTAATCTAGCAAAACTTACTCTTAAAAATGCTACTCCTTTGGGGTTTCCTTCTAATAGTGCCAAAATATCAATTTTCACAGATGCCAGTCAGACAGCCTTGGCTGGTGTAGTAGTTTCTACCGAAAATGAAAAAACTGTTCCACTTGGATTCTATAGTTATAAATTAAACCCAACTGAAATGAGCTATAGTATTTTTAGCAAGGAACTCCTTGCCTTGGTTAAAACTGTGAAAAAATTTCAACATATCGTAGAAGGACGAAAGGTAGATGTGTTTTGTGACAATCTCTCAGTCACACAGTCACTTAAAAAAGAGACTGATGCTAATCACTTGCTTGCAAGGGAGCAGCGTTACCTAACTTTCTTGTCTGAATATGATTTGAACATAACTCATATTAAATCTGAAGATAATATTATGGCTGATTATTTGAGCAGAAATCCTGCAGAGCAGCCAACTGCAAGTTCACTGAAATTACCAGCTCCTTCAAATACTGCAGAAAATGCAGATGCAACAAGCCATTCACTCCAACTTGGAAGAGAAGACACTGTTACAGAAGTCCTTCCTGAAGTAAACTGCGATGAAGCATTGGTCACACCAGAGCTTTCTCCACAGCAGGATTCTTTAATAGAGGATGACTGTCCTTCACTGTCATCTATTTTCCATATTTCATCCTGTGAAGTGTTTAAACTATTTCAGTGTAAAATTGATTATAAAGAACTTCAAATAGCACAAGAAACAGATGTGCAACTTCAAAAATATTTAAACAAGCAAGAAAATACTAATCTCAAGCTGACCAAGCGAAACTATTATTATAAAAATGACCTACTGTCTTTGGTTGTCGATGAATCTATTCCACTTTCACCTCGTGTCTTTGTTCCTGAATCTTTCATTATACCTGTTATTTCTTATTCGCATTCACTTGGGCATTTTGGAGTCAAGAAAACTCTGGCATCTCTTAGGAAGCGCTTTGTATGGAAGGATATGCCAAAATACACAAAGCAGTTTGTTCTAAGTTGTGATTCATGTCAGAGATCTAAATCATTACGCAAAATAAGCCCACCATATGAATCTTACCAGCCAGTTTCAGCAAAATTTCAGGTGGTTCATATAGATATTCTTAAAATGCCTGCATGTAAAAATTATAAATATCTTTTAACTTTAATTGATAGATTTTCTCGCTATCTCTTTGCTTTCCCACTTAAAAACATAGAAACCTCTACAATTGTGGAGACAATTACAAGGGAGTTCTTGCCCATAGCTGGAGTGGTAGGAACTTATGTTTCGGATCGTGGTGGACAATTTACTTCTGATTTATTTACAAGTGTTTGTGAGGAGCTAGGATCCCGACATAACTTTACTTCTGCCTATACCCCTCAGAGTAATGGACTCATAGAAAATTCTCATAGAACACTATTGAGGTCTCTTCGAGCCATGCTGTCGGATGAGTTGGAAGATGTTCAGAATTATTGGTTGGATCTCCTTCCCCTAGTGCTGTTGTGTTTAAGAACTGCACCATTAAACTCAGAAGGAATAACCCCTGCTATATTAATGATGGGTCAAAATCCCTCCCTCCCTGGAGCTTTAATAGAACAAGTAGAGTCCTCATTCCCACTTTCAATAAAAACATACGCAGAAAAATTGAAATTGTTTTTGGGACTCCCTCTATCTCCAGAATTTTCTGCCAAAAATCCAAAAATATATGTCCCAAAGAACTTACAAGATGCGAAATTTGTTCTTGTAAAGAACCAACAATATGGCAGAAACAAACTAGAAGCAGTATACCATGGTCCCTATCCCATTGTAAAATTTTCCGGTAATAATGTATACATAAAAAAGAATAATAAAGTTCAATGTGAAAATATTATTAATATTAAACCATATTTTAGTTTAAGTAATGAAAGTGATGAATTATGAATATGTGATAAATAAATTGAAGGTGCTATAAAATATATTTTTGTAATTTTTTTAATATTTTACATTTTTTTAAAAATAATTTTTTACATTGTTTGTAATTTTTTAATATTTTACATTAAAAAAAAAAAAAAATTGAATTTGTACAATTTTTAAGGTATACTATTTGTTAGAATAAGTTTCCTCTAATGCTTTACTTTTCACTATTTCTTCAAATCACTATTCTAACATCTAGGTAAGAAGGTTGGGTGTTCAGGTATGAATCTCCAAGTAAACTGGTTACTTGGAAATTCATTCTCTGGAAGTCACCATCTTGGAGTAAAAGTTGTATTGATAATATTTAATTTTTTTAAATAAATTTTAATAATCGATATGTATCGAGTTGGGTACCGATATATCGCGTAAATAAGCGATATTCGATATAATATCGATCTTTTTTGTATTAGAGTAAAAAGAGACGCCGAACGGAAAAACCGGTAAACAACACAGTTAAAAATTTGTGACTCTGTAAATTGAAATTATTATACGAAATAAAAAATATTAAGCAGTGAAAACATTTTTATATACCACTATACATATTGTTTAATTAAGATAAGAAAAAATTCTGAAAAGGTAAGAAATAAAAATTTATTTTATATATAGAAGAACTCTAGGTCCTCAAGAAAAGGATAAGCAAACTAACGACCTTAAGGGCCATTAGCAATCTTAAGCAAGACTAATAATTTTGCAAGGCATTATCTTTGCATATATATATATATATATATATATATATATATATATATATATATATATATATATATATATATATATATATATATATATATATATATATATATATATATATATATATATATATATATATATATATATATATATATATATATATATATATATATATATATATAATATATATATATACTGTAAAAGGTAAAACTTAAATTTTAATTTTTTTTTTTAATAAATGACAACAATAACTCAAAAAAAAAAAATCCCCTTTTTTGTATGTTTTTTTTATTTACAAAATTTTAAAAATTTTCGAAGGTCTTTCTCCCCAAAAATTTGCAATAATTTTTTAATTTTTTAACTGATATATATGAAATTTTCAAAGGTTGAACAAGTGGCTGAAATACACATTTTTTATTTAGTATAATTTTTTGTGTACCCTCCTCATATTGGTGCTGTGCACAGGAAAAATTTTTGAAAATTTTCCTGTGCACAGCAAAAAAATAGGTATACAAAAAAAATTTCTAAATAAAAAATGTGTATCTTGCCCAATCTGCAAGTGAAAAAAAAACAATAATTTAAAATTTTTCAAATGCACAGCATCAATATCATTGGATATGCAAAAAATTCTTTTAAATAAAAAATGTGAAATGCACCCAACTATACAACCTCTGAAAATTTCATGAACTCATCATTGGTAGGAAAAAAGTTATGCACAAAAATATTTTATAAAAAAAAATTTGACATTTCATAATATTTGTATACCCAACCATTTTGGTGCTGTGCATGGTAAAATTTTTGAAAATTTTCCTGTGCAGTGTCAAAATCATTGGGTATACAAAAAATTATTTTAAATAAAACATGTGTATCTCACCCAACTATACAACCTGAAAATTTCATAAACTTGTCATTTGTAGAAAAAAAAGTGAGGTTTCATGAATATGGGATATTTGCAGTACTTTGACTTTTTCTTGGGCAGCAAAAACATGAAAATTCAAGTATAACAAAATGAATATCAATGATTTAACTATCTACAGGTCAATTATCAAGTCATTTTGACAAAGGGAATATGCTGAAAAATTTTCATAAATTTTGCTACCACACACATGTCCAAACAAGTTTTTTTAACATATGAAATCATCCAATTTTTTGGTGAAAATCACCAGGGCTGGGGAGTTGATAAAAAATTTTTCTGCTCCACCTTTGGTTTAAAGATTTTCCTAATTCTTATACAGTTGTATTTAGGTATTACAGCCACCCAGGAACATCAGCCCAATTGCAATCCTACAGCAATGGGACTCAAAACTTCATTCTTCTAAAATAGTTTTGAGCTGGGCACAACTTTGCTTGCACAATGCAGTTCCATTTTTTTTTTTTTAATCAATACAACCAAATTGATAAAACAAAATGTACTCATCAAAAGAAATAAACAATTTCAAAATTTTATTCAAAATTAATGTTTTAAGAAACAGTATGGCTTCAATTAGATCCTCTTCTATTGAGACATTTAAGTCTGACTGAATTATTTGATGGGCCAAAAAAGGCGTTAAAAGAGAGAGTAAATCATTAAAGCCTCCTTAGGTCTAAATTTAGAATCAGTATAAGTAACTGACTTACAATAATAGTAAAAATCAAGATATTTAGTATAATCTTGTAAATTAATTATAACAAATTTGGACTTGTGAAAGTAAACACTGAAATTGATGTTGAACCCAAATTATAATAATAGCTTTTCTAATTTCAGAAGATAAAGAACTTTCCCAAGGACAAAACCAAACTTAATCTTACAAATAATTTTTAAGTCAAACATTTGTATTAAATATTGTTATTTAAAGAAATCACCATGATCATTTATTAACATGAAAGGGACAGAAAAACTTAATTCTGCTATCCATCTAAAGATATTATGGTAGTACCTTATATGGGTATACTGACAATTGATCCAATTACTGTGACTGGAAGGACTTACAAACTAATAGAAATGAATACAACATCACAAACTCTCAAAAGCAAGTAAAATTATTATCTTTCTATTTACATACATAATGTCAAAGTTGGTTGGTTGGTTAAATCAACTCATCACAAATTTAAATATAAATATGTAACTACATAATATATATATATATATAATATATATATAATATATATATATATATATTATATATATATATATATATATATATATATATAATATATATATATATATAATAAAAATTTATTACCAGTACTCATGGGTCAGGGGATATGAGGAGCTTCACCCCCAAAGACAAATATTTGTGTAAAATGCATTTGTATATTATAATATGCATGAACAATAAACATATTTCAAAAGATTATTTAAAATTAAATATTATTGCAGTACACCAATGAAAATGTAAATGCACGGCACAATCATTTGTCTATAGAGGGGGTTAGCCCCCTACACCCCCTGCCCCATGAGTGCTAGTAATTATATATATATATATATATATATTATATATATATATATATTATATATATATATATATATTATATATATATATATATACGGGGACCAGGCAGGGCTTGGCGTGGTTGCCTCAAATTTGTAGAGAGATCAAAAGCCTGAAATTTTAGGTTAAGAAAAATAATATATAATTTAATTTATTTAATAATAGGAAAAGAGTAGAATAGCCAACATTCATTTAAGTTAATGATTATATACATTTTTTCCAAAAAAAATCAAAATTACAGACTTTGTATAATAAAAATTTATAAAAAAAAAGTACAAAAATTTAACAATTTCTAAGGTAAAGTGAAAATGTAAGATATAAAATGATCAATATAACCTGTATTTTATACTGTTATTTTTGTCTGCATCAAACTTGTAATTTATCTACATTATTTAAAATTATATTGTTTCTTTCAGTCAATATGGCTAAAAGATCAGCTTCAGCAATATGAGTACTTTACAATGTTTCAGGATAGGCTCGAAATAGCTAAATAACTGCTGTCAGGAAATTAAAAGATCTGGGTCCAAGTAAAAAATTTCAACCAAAATCTTTTGGGCAACTAAAATAAAAAAAAGATAATATTCACTAGCAAAAAAGGAGCAGTCTAAAGAAAAGAAATGAAAAAGAAAAATAAAAAATAAAAAAAAAATCTTAATTTTCTAATATTTTGTTTGAAAAAAAATATTTTTTCGAATGCTCTTTTAAATTTAAATTTTTTTTTTTTTTTAAAAAAAAAAAAAAAAAAAAAAAAAAAAAAAAAAAAAATAATAATTTCATTTTCGTAGTTAGGTTGAGTAGAAAAAAAAATTCAGTCCCACGTCTCTAAAGAATTACCTTTTTTCTTACAAAACTTTACATACTTTAATAAACTGAAAATTTTCATATTCAATCATTTCCTCTACATAGGTTGGCTGAGTAGGAAAATTTTTTATAGCTCCA
>SEYY01000325.1:108229-112415 GCA_009176605.1 Armadillidium nasatum
ACACAGAAAACGAAACCAATTAAAGGTCTCTTCCGCTCCGGAAATGACAGCTGTTTAGTTTCAAAGCAAGCAAAAATATTTAATTACATGCATATATGCTTGCATATATATATATATATATATATATATATATATATATATATATATATATATATATATATATATATATATATATATATATATATATATATATATATATAATATATATATATATATATGTAGGTGACATAAAGTTCATATACATACGAGTATACAGCGTTTGGGTGTTTAGGACGAAAAACCTCCCCATAGGTTAAAGGTATGGCCCGTTGCCTTGAATGCATTGCAGACGCTCCCTCGCTGGTCACTCATGTAGATATAGTATTTGCCGAAGGCAAATACTATAACAATAAAAATTATTTGTATGTTGTTAGTTTAGGTTAAGTTATGTTAGGTTAGGTTACAAATCGAGAACGAGGCATTTTTAACGTTTTTGGAATTTGGACCAAAAACCTAGACCAAATTGAGTGGACAGGGTAATGCTAGCCTGTCCACTTTGAGCCAAAAAAAAATCAATAATATGATTATATTTGGTTAGGTTAGCTTAGGTTAGGTTAGGTTAGATTTGGTTAGGTTAAGTTAGGTTAGGTTAGGTTAGGTTAAAGTCATTTAACTTTATAAAATTATTTAAAACCTGTATTTTATGTTTGTCTCATTGACTGAAAAGAAATTTATTCAACTTCTTTGCGGCCAATTTTTTCCCCTGAATTTCATAATGATATGAAAAGATTTACGAGAGAGAAAGAAGCCTTTTTATTTTGGCACTTTTTTTTTATCTCGGAAATTTAAAGTGAATCATCTGATGAGGTGCGTGAAAAGCCACACCCTCAATTGAAAATCAGTAAAAAAAAAAAAAAAAAAAAAATTATATTTAAAATTTAAAAAAAAAAAAAAAAAAAAAAAACACTTTCAAAAATATTACCATAATCTTGAGCAGAATTTATTTACATATATATTAAATAAATCCAGATTTGGGATCCTTTGTCATCAATGTTTCCCTTAAAACTCTTTACAGGATTAAATGATTCCATGAAATCGTAGCGTAGCGTGTGCTCCTTGTTAGGCATTTGTTAAAGTTTTTTATTTATAATAAAAGTGAATATTTTATTAAAATTAAGAATAAATCCAATTAAAAATCATGTGCAATGCCTCCCCCCTCCCCCCTCCAAAAACAAAAGTATTGATAGTATTAAAATAATTTGCGAATATTTTTATTTCTTTTTTAAAAAATTTTAAAATTGAGACGGTCGTTATGTCTTTCATGCAAGGTTCTTTTATTAAATAAACCGAGAAGCTTTCGAAACTAATAGAACAAATAAAAGTAAACCATTCAGATTATTTTTAAAACTTAAAATGTAGTTTCAGTTTCAGTTTCAATTGAATGAATTTAAAATTATTAT
The DNA here is from genome assembly GCA_009176605.1 of Armadillidium nasatum. NCBI lineage: Eukaryota > Metazoa > Arthropoda > Malacostraca > Isopoda > Armadillidiidae > Armadillidium > Armadillidium nasatum. Next base: position 109,669 of record SEYY01000325.1, read on the forward strand.
TATTTTTATGTTAAAATTATTAATTAACGGTAAGAAATTTCATGGCATGTTGATATCTAAAATTATTAAATATCTGACATTATTATTATTTTTAGTTGTTGTAGGATAAGTTGTTATTGTTCTAGAAGTAGTAGTAATAGTAGTAATAAAGTAGAAATTTTTGAATTTGAAATGGAATACATTTCTTAATTTATTTATGCATGCCATGGATTTATTTTAGTATGTTAAATTTATTTCTCTGTCATGTTGAAAGTCGATTAATAAATATATTAAAGAACTCGTTGAGTTAAAATGCATCGATGAATTAAAGGTGAACTTTAATTAAATTGCCCGAATGGCTTATTTGTGGTTCTCAAAATAGGTCAAATTTCATTATCCAACAAAATTGGGTAAAATATTTTATATGATTCAAAGTCTAAGAATCGTTTAGTAAAGTTAACTAATTTAAATAATGAGAAAGAAAAGATTTGAAAAAATGTTCTAGGCTAATCATTAGATAAGACTAGCACCCATTGATAAAAAGCTTCGGTACAAGGATCTCAATAAGAAAAGCAATTAAAAAAAATTTTATTTTTATTTATTTTATTTATTTATTCATTTTTTATATTTTTATTTTTTCATTTTTTTTTATTTATTTATTTTCATTTTTACTTTTTTTTGAGTGAATTAAGGTCGATTTTCGCTTTCTTTTGTAAAAAAAAAATAAGTAAAAAATAATTTTCCCAAAAAAATTTGGAAACATTCATTTGTCGTTTCCTCAACTTATAAACAAGTTTTTGGAACGTCAAAATTAGAAAGAAAATTAACTTAATATACTCTTGTACGTAATTAAATTTTTACTCGAAAAGGAGGATAAAGATATATATAACTATATAATATATATATATATTATATAATTATATATATTATATATTATATATATATATATATATATATATATATATATATATATATATATATATATATATATATATATACTATATATATATAATATATTCGAGTCGAACGATTTTTTCAATAGTCGAAATGGTGAATTTAGTGGGAAATAGAATCATAGAGAGATGATCGATCCCTGATGATGACCGCCTGTGATTTGGGGGCTGCCACAAAGCCTTGGGATATACAAAGAAGGTATTTGAGTTAATGTTTATATATATATATATATATATATATATTATATATATATATATATATATATATATATATATATAATATATATATATATATAATTTCTCCCAAACGTGCCACAGTTGTTCTGCCTCTGCCAAAGCTGAACTCTTCTCTCATACTTCTGCATCAAATTACATTTAAGACAATTATGCAACCATTCCTCTTTCTTCAACTTCCTCTATCTTTTAAGTAGCTAAAATTTTAAAATCTTTCAATAATAAGGCATACGATCATAGAGGTATCCCTACTCTGATTCTTAAAACTCGTGCTTCTGGTCTTCTGCCTTGGCAAGCTATTCTTCAACCCTTCCTGCTTGATGTAAGAGTAGACTCATCCAACTCTTGTCGTAAAGGAGAAGGAATCTTTTTCAACCCTCTATCTTTAGCTCTTTTCAATTTCTCTTCTTTCAAAAGTTTTCGAATTTATAATTAACAGGAAGATTTAGAAAGCTCTTAAATTTTCTAATATCTGCAATACCTTGTATGACTGCCTTAAGGGGTGATAAACTTTTTTTCCTTTTCTCTGACTCTTGGTCTTCTGCTCTTCGGTATTTCTGAGAATTTTTCCTGTAGCGCTGGTCGTATCGAAAGCTTTCAATAGAGTCTGCAACAAATGTTTGATTTCTAAACTTCCTTCTTTCGGTATCAATTCTTTTTTCCTTAGGTCTATTCCCTTATTTTCTTAACGATCGTTCTATACACTGCAAAAACTGTCCTAACGAAACGTTGGGACAAATGACAAAAATGTCACAACAATTTTTTTCAGTTATTTTCTAAATTAGAAAACAAATCGGTGTAGCCACATTCTTATACTTAACATGTCTTTTCTCTACTGAAAATTTTACTGACATTTTTTTCCACTTATCCCAACGATTCGTTAGGACAATTTTTACAATGCAGTAACTGTTGTAGTAGGCTTTCGATCGAAATTTACAAAAAGCGGTGTTCCTCATGCTCCTTCTTACCTAGCATTTTTTTTCTTTTCATTCCTCTCTTTTCCAATCTTCTGCCGATGGCTTAACCAATCTTTGCCTTTTACAATTCAATAACTCAACAACAATTACTTAAACTATGACCATCTCCTTCGAGCAACTAACTTCTGATCTTTTTAATATAGAACTTTAATTGAGGCAGTGAAAACATGGTTGTTTTCGGTACCTCAGAAACTCGGTTTAAATAAAAATGTATTTACAATAAAAAAAAAAAAGGTATTTAAAAGAGCCCCGTAGCTCAGATGATCGAGCACTCGCCTAGCAAACGAGAGGTCCAGGGTTCGAGGCCTGGTCGGAGTAGAGAATTTTGGGCAGTTCTTTCTTGCGCTTAGCCCCGCCTACTTATGCGTAAGAAGTATATTTGCAGTATGCCTACTGCAGGTGAGATCAAAATTTGCATCCGTGATAGATCTAGCCAGCCAACGGATGTTTGCCGTTGGCCCGTGAAGCCCTTGGTTCATCCCCGAATGAACCTACTTATAGGGCTAATAACCCATCCTGGGGCTGGTTTTGATATTGATTTTGATTTTGATTTTTTTGCTAACTGATACAACATCGGACACCAACACACAAATGTAGACAGTAA
>SEYY01000326.1:0-2500 GCA_009176605.1 Armadillidium nasatum
AGCAGACATTTCGAAAGCCTTTTTGCAGATTCGTCTTAAAAAAGATGAAGATCGAAATCGATTCTGCTTCTTCTGGGAAGAAGGAGGTGTGCTTCATACCTATCGTTACACCTCTATCATTTTCGGGCTATCAGTAAGTCCTTATATATTGGGAGCTGTTATAAGACACCATGCAAAACAGTATCTAAAGATCTCTGTTCTTCCTTATTGGAAAATAATTTATGTATGGATAATTTTATATATTCCAACTCTTCTATTGACAATTTAAAAGAAATCTTTTGTCAGACCACTTCAAGAATGAGTGAAGGTGGATTCGATTTATGCAGTTGGAATTCAAATAATCCCGAACTAAAAGAAATTTTCGAGGCTAACCAAAAATTAGCAAAACACCAAAGCTCAGAAGAAAGAGTTTTGGGATATCTTTTCGACACCTCATCTGACACTCTCAGATTGAGTGATTTTGAAATAAATTCGGCCAATTCGAAACGTCAACTTCTCTCTCAAATATCTAAAGTTTTCGACCCCTTATCACTGTTTCTTCCAGTAACCATACGTGGGCGTCTTCTAATGAAGAAAATGTGGGAACAGGAAATGAAACAGGGACGATGAAATCAGCGAAGAATTGAAGACCTTATTGGAAAAGTTGCTTCTAGATTTAATTTCTTTGAAGGAAATTACTTTCGAAAGATCTTGTTTTGAGACCGAGGGCTCCAACTTGTCGCTTAACATTTTTTGTGACGCAAGTTCTTCATGCTATGGCTTCGTAATGTATGTATCCTCAAACACCAAAGCGCCCATCATTCTTTGGTCTAAGGGAAAAGTCTCTCCTCTGAAAGGGAGAACACTGCCATGCTTGGAGCTTTTATCAGTTTTTTTGGCATTGAAATGCTTACCTCAAGTTCTAGGATGCTTTCAAGATTCAAAGTTTAAAACTTTAAATATATTTTCGGATTCACAAGTGTCTTTGGCCTGGATACTACGTGGGGGAAGAAAAAACAAAAGTGTATTCATAAAGGAATAGAATACAAGATATTAAAAAAAATGGTTTCTTCATTAAAAAAGACCATAATCTTCTTCCTGAATTTCATTTTGTGAGGTCAGAAGAAAACCCAGCCGACCTACTCACCAGAGGATTGAATATATCTGATTTTCGAAAAAATTTATCATTCTGGCAGCATGGACCTGAATGGCTGGATTCTGCACCCATATACTGGCCTGATTATGGATGGGAGAGTTCCGAAAATAATTCTTCTCTAGTGCTTGCGACTGTCAATGTAAGTACTAATCTTCCTGTTTTTAAATTTGAAAATTTTTCTAATTTAAATGTTCTTTTTAGAGTTTGTGCACTTTTATATAAGTTTTCAGCACTTTCTAGAGGAATCAACATTGATTGTGATTCCAAAGCTCGAATATATTGCCTAAAAAGAATGCAGGAAGAATCTTTTCCGAAAGAGCTTGCCTTTTTAAGAAGAGTGAAAGAGGATGCTTCGTTAAATGAACCACCACCAGATTTGGTAAACAATTTAAATTTATTTCTAGATGATTTAGAGCTCATTAGAAGCAAAGGTAGATTGGCTCGTTCTAATTATTATGACTTTGATGTTTTAAATCCAATCCTGATGGGGAAAAATCATCATTTGACATTTCTTTTTATTCGAAACGCCCATTTTGATTGCAAACATCTTGGTATTCAAGCCACTCTAACCAACATTCGTCTGAGAGGTTATTGGATAACTCCTGCTAGAAATACTATTTGCAAAGTCATATAAAAAATACAACAGTTTTGCATTCAATTATCCTCGCTTCACAAATTTTTCAAAAGCTCAAGTGGAACTTTTTCGGCCTTATAAGAATGTGGGTATAGATTATACCAAACATTGGTGGGTGAAAGTAAAAGGCTCACCTCAATCTCAAAAAATGTATATCTTAATTTATACATGTCTTAGCATAAGAGCTATTCATTTAGATCTGGTTCCTGATATGTCTTCAGAATCATTTGTAAAATCATTTCAACGTTTTGTAAATCTCTATGGAGTGCCAGACGCAGTCTATAGTGATAATGCACGTTCCTTTATACAAGGAGTGAATTCATTTGAGTCATTTGTGGTTTCAGAGAATGGAAAAGAGTTTCTTCGTAAAAATCAGATAAAGCATCATAGAGTACCGCTATACAGTCCATGGACTGCTAGCCTGTGGGAGAGAATGGTGAAAGTGGTCAAAAGCTGTCTACTGAAGACAATTGGAAGATCTTCTGTCGAATATTTCAGCTTTATAACAACTCTCTCAGAAATAACTGATGCTATAAACTCTCGTCCTCTGACTTATACTTCAAGTTCTAATGATGTGATACCTCTCACACCAAATTGCTTTTTAAAACCACATTCCAGAACCAGTATGGTAATAAGAAAAGAAGATAATTCTGATCTTATGGCGATGTCTCCGTCATCGTCTCGAAATGCTTTGATTAAAGCCCTAAAAAAATCATCTGACAAATTTGAAG
>SEYY01000326.1:7500-17500 GCA_009176605.1 Armadillidium nasatum
TTGAGTTTTTGAGGCATTGAAAACGACCATGTTTTCTCAGACCCAATTTGAAAAAGAGAAAGATCAGAGGTCAGTTGCTCCAAGGCCATCCTTCTTGAAACTATCAACTGTTGTTGGAGGAACGTCTTTCAAATTGAAAGGAATAATGAAGGCTGGAGTCATCGGCATAGGAGTGTATAGGAGACGAAGTAATAGAGAGAAGATCATTGATAAAAATTAGAAAAAGAGTTGGAGAAAGGCAAGATCCTTGAGGAACACCACTATTTATATTTATAGGATGAACGGTGACCGTCTACAAGACGAAAAGTTTACCAAGGAAGGGTGCAAGTTCGGAAGCACAAGTTATGAGAACCGCAGGAGGAATACCATCAGGACCATACGCCTTCTTAGTATCAAGTTCAGAGAGAGCAGAAATGACATCTTTAGAAGAAATTATATTAGGCATAAATGAGTTGGAGGGGGTTGAAGGAGGAGGAATAGCTCCGGAATCCTCTAAGGTAGAATTAGAAGCAAAAGTTTGAGTAAAGAGTTCAGCTTTAGTAGAAAGTAAAATGGCAGTTGTACCATCAGAAGAAACTAGAGGAGGGAAAGAGGAAGAAGCAAAGTTTGAGCTGACAGTTTTTGCCAAGTGACAGAAAGGGCGAGAGGAAGAGGAACCAGAAAGAATATTGCATTTGCGAAGGAAGAAAAGTTTCTCGAAGAATAGATTTTGCACGATTCCGGGAAAAAATATATGTTGAATGGGTTTCAGGGGTTTGAAGACGACGGTAATCTCTGAAGGCAGCATCCCTGTGGCGGATAGCACGAGAACAAGCAGAGTTAAACCAAGGTTTGTTAGGTTTAGTAGAAGGGAAAGAATATGGAATGTATGCCATCATGCCAGAGAGAATCACCTCGGTAATGAAAACTGCCCACCCCGAGGGACCCCTCCCACGGAAGCAATAATCATTCCATGGGAAATCAGAGAAGTACAACCGCAAGTCAGACCAGCTAGCAGCACCGAAGTGCCACAAACGTTTCCTCGCCGAAGGCGGGCTGTCGTTCTTGCGGAAGACTTGAAGAGACAGAACAAGATACGGAGATGAGAAGGTGATCGGATGAACCCAGAGGAGGAAAGTGTTTAGCAGTATAAGGAGAAGGATAAGAAGTAAGGAAAAGATCAAGTATGTTGGGTTGATCACCAAGACTATCAGGGATACGGGTGGGGAGTTGCACCAACTGCTCAAGGTCGTTCTGGATAGAAAAGTTAAAGGCGAGTTCACTGGCTGGATCATGAAAACTAGATGAAAACCATTGACGGTGATGAACAATGAAATCACCTAAAATGATGATTTCAGAGAAAGGAAAAGAAGATAGGATGTGCTCTATTTTGGAGTTTAAATAGTCAAAGAATTTTTAATAGTCAGTAGAATTAGGTAGATAATAAATATATATATATATATATAGCTAGGCATTCCCTCTCTAAAGTAGAAACTAATTACAGCACATTAGAACAAGAAGCCCAAGGAAAATCTTTGCTCTATCTAAATTTAATCACACCATTCTAGAATATCCCTTCACCATCATAACTGACAATCAACCTTTAACACACTTATTCCATCATTAACAACTCACAGGCAGACTCGAACGTTGGAACCTATTCATCCAAAGTTTCAATCCAAAAATAGAATATAAACCTGGAAAACTCAACATTATACCTGACTATCTAAGTCGCAACCCACCTCCACCTCCCACTTCTCCACAACTCTCCCATCACCTCACTACCCTCCTCACACCTCCACCTCAATCTTTTCTTCTCACAAAAGAAAATTTTGCTACACAACAAGCAACCTGCCCTCGCTTAGGACCTCTTTACAAACGCATCAAACTTTCTCAATCCTCATCAACTCCACCTTCTCATTCTCCACATATGATTATACAAGAAGTCTAATTTATATAACTCCCACTGGTCGTCATTTACTTGAAGTACCTGACTCTATGATACACTCCGTCATCGATTACAATCATTCCACTTTAGCTGCAGGACATTGTGGTCATGATAGAACCAAAATTAGATTACAAGAAAGATACACCTTCCCTAGACTACACACTCTCATTAAGCAATTCTGCGCCAACTGCGATTCTTGCAACAGAGTAAAAGGAGCCATCCCTAAACTCGCCCCCATTAAAGAATACCCATTAGCTCTGGAACCCTTCTCAAAAGTTCACTGTGATATCTTAGGACCTCTCCCACTTTGCCACATTACACAATCTAAATACATTCTCATTTTTAAAGACCAACTTACACGATACGTAGAATTAGTTCCGCTTAAACAACACACTTCTAAAGACATTGCACAAGCTCTCCTCGAACGAAGTAATTACTAGACATAGCACACCTGAAGTTCCTGTTGTCAGACTTGGCTCCAGAATTCAGATCCCAATTCTTTAAAGATATATGTTCTCAATGGAGAATAAAAGCACTTAACATTGTTGTCAGACACCCACAAAGCAACTCCCTGGTAGAGCGCGAAAATTTGAAAGTAGCTAACTTTCTTCGACATTTTGTTAACACCAACCACAACGATTGGAGCAAATATTTACCCTTCGCCCAAATTTCTATAAACACCACCTTCAACTCTTCCATTGCCACAACCCCACATTTCCTTTTACATCATTATAATAAAAGACTACCTTGGCATTTACCAAATTACAAATCACCTTTCACCAACACAGACTCCACCAACCCTCCTACCACCAACGACTACATTGATGAATTAGCTGAAAGAGCAACTGCAATCAGAGATATAGCTCGTCAACACCTATTAGACTCCACACAAAAACAAATAGCTACACAACACAAACAAGCTCTAATAAAAGACATACACATTGGTAACTATGTTTATATACTAGACACTAAGAAACCTCATCAATCCCCAAAGTTATTCCCAAAATGGACAGGTCCCTTTCTTGTAAAACGTCACATTCCTTTTAACAAACTCTTACTCCAATGTTTAGACACCTTCCAAAGAATTTATTGTACACACAGACAACGTCAAAATCGCTCCCAATCCTCCTCCCACTACCATCTGCTCCAAATCAACCACAACCCCACCCTCACACCTTCTTCACGAATCAATCCTCCACCAAAGAGTTATCCTACTCCCACACCCCTTCTCCACACACATCACCTACTCAACCAACACTACCTCCTCATAACCCACCGCAACAACCCGATCATTCCACCATACCCACTTCTCCTACTCACACTCCACATTCTAAAACTCTCCCTCGAACAACCCTTTTTCCACCCTACTCTACCTCAACCAACATCTCATTCTCATTTACCCACCCCTTCACCTACCTTAGATATATTCCCTTCACCACCACGTCTTTTGTCCTCCACCACCTAAAACAACCACATCCAATTCTACACCTCCTCCCAGAAGTTAGTTCTTCATCCGACCAAGATACATCTCCACCCAGCACCACCTGATTACAAACACCTTGATCCCAGTTACAAACCACCAATCACTTACCAACACATACCTCAATCTTTTCCCATGACTTTACGCAGTCAGATGAAACAGCACCAACTTCAACACCCAACACAAGGCCCACATCTCCTTCCACTACATCCTCCTCACAATCACAAAACACCTTTCGAAACAATCACAATGGGTAACAAAACTTGGGTTTTACCTCCTAAACAAAATATGCCTTGAGTTACTGGCAAGCCCCCATTCCTTCCACCCAGACCACCAAAAACCCAATCCTTCCTATCCCCTCAACACCCTCCTTCCACTTCTCACCAAACAAATTTTCTCATGGGGGAGAACCTTTCATATAGAAATAGAAAAAACAAACAAATAAATGTCATTTAAATAATCACAAACACTAATTTACGTTACCATATTGCCAATAAACATTTATAGGAACTAACAACTAGATTAACTTAATAGAACATTGCAAAACCACCTGGTATGGCATCCAGAACATTACACAATTTCAATTACAAATAGCCTTAATCACTATTATTTACATTTTATTCCTTTTCATATACATTCTTGAGACAAAACTTTCTTATAAATAATAAACTCAAAACAGGAGTTTACCCATAATACTACACCACAACTCGAACCCTAACTTTCCACCATCTACCAATCTTTTAAACTTCATCATATTCCACAAACTACCGAGGCAAAGCCATACATCTAACATTCATATTTTCTTTTTCTCACAAAACCCCTAATTTCTATTAACTTTATTAATAGTATCTTAAAATGATAATTTTAAACACAAAATAAAATGATCATATTTTATTTATCTACAAACATAAAACTCAAGAAAATTTCATTCCATAAAATCTGATTTTCTGTTTGAGTCTTACAAAGTCAAATCTACTGTTTGTTTTATATACAATCCTTCTTAACTAAGAAATTATTTCCTGAAATAGAGATAAGAATTTTCGATTTTACAAAACTCTAGTTATTCGATCAGCGTAGCACACACTGTGATGGACATATATAGAATGAAAATTAAATCTATTTTTTTTATATTTGTTATTTTGCAATAATATTTAGAATGATATATCGACTATAATACTATACTACTACATATCGATTCTTAAGGTATTGGTTCTGCCGGTATATGATGCATCGTGACAAGCAATTTTTAGACTGTAAAATTGCGTTGCGAATAACGCACGTGAATGCTGTGAAATACAGTAAAAACCTTGTAAAATATATTCAGCGTATTAGAATAAAAATTATTTTCTCTTTGTTTATTTTTATTTTATTTCGTTGGAGTTTTAAATACTCTTACTTTGGTATTCTTTTATTTTCACTGAATATATTTTACAAGGGTTTTACAGTATTTCACATGTACTCTACTGGTGAAGTCTGGAACACACATTCTTTATTTATTTTCCCAGGTTCCTTTGGCTTGCACACTTTCAAGCACAGTGTATCGGGACATGTCAGCATTTAACGATTAAGTTCTAGTATTACAACAACTCTGGTGGACATTAGTAAGTCTCTGGCCTTTACCCACCAATGGATATATATATATATATATATATATATATATATATATATATATATATATATATATATATATATATATATATAATATATATATATATATATATATATATATATATATACCTTTTTTTTTTTTTTTTTTTTACCTTCTCACCCCCTGACCACCCCCTGTTGAGGCGGCCACACTTCGCTAATGAAGCCTCCCGCCGCAGTCGGTCTCGTCCAGAGATCTTCCAAAGAAGTGATGCCCCAGAAGATTTTGGGGCGACAGTTAGGAGGGACAGTCTAAAAGAAAGTGTTTTACGGTCTCCGGGGCCCTTTTGCATCTGGTACAAGTGGAAGATGTTGCCTGGTTTAGATTGAAATTGTGTTTGTAATGTTGTAAGTTTGGGTGGTGCCCGCATCTCAATCTTGCTAGTGAGATTTGTAAGTGTCTTGGGAGGTTGTTGGAGTCGGTGTTTATTTCGGGAGGGGCTTTTTTAAGGATGCTGTTTGGAGGTCTGTTGATCATATATGAATGTGTTAGTTGAGTGTGTATATGTTTGGTTGTTGTGGTATTGGGGGGAGGAGGGGGAATGTGATTTAGGATCTGTTTGTAAAAGGCGCCGGTGGACGATGGAGGCTGTGTTAGTCTCTGTGGGGTAGGTTGTAGGAGAGTATTGTGACATGGGTGAGTGGGTAGACGTGTTTTTGCGTAAAATTGGGTGCCTATCATTTCGAGGTGATTCCTTATAGGTAGTATCTTGGTTTCGTTATGTAGGTGTTGTTGAGGGGTTGTGCGTGTGCAGCCGGTGATGGTGCGGAGGGCTTTATTTTGCGTTATTTGGAGTGTCGTTAAGTTTTTGTCGGAGAGCAGAGGGTGCCAGACAGGGGAGGCGTAGTTAATGGTGGGGCGTATAAATTGCTTGTAGATAGCTATTGAGGTTTGTATGTTGTTGTTTATGTCTGTGTTGGCCACTGTTTTGAGGATGTTGAGTTTTCTGTTTGCGGCTGATGTGGTATTTTGAATGTGCTTGGAGAAATTGAGGTGAGTGTCAAATGTTAGGCCGAGAATTTTTGGGGTTTTGTTGAAGGGTATGGGGGTGTTGTTTAGTAGGACTTGTGGGTGGGTGTTGGATATGTGTTTGTCTGTTGTTATAAGGGTTATGGAGGATTTGTTTGGGGATGCCGTCATCCTGTTTTCTACTAGCCAAGTTTGGAGTTGTGTTATGTAGTCTTGTGTGAGAGATGTTGCGGTGATGAGGTATTATATATATATATATATATATATATATATATATATATATATATATATATATATATATATATATATATATATATATATATATATATATATATATATATATTAAGGTCTGCTAAATCTCGCAGACCGAATACATCTTAAACATCAATGTTTAAAGGGCCCGGGTTCGATTCCCCTATAGCAAACTTTAAACATTGATGTTTAAGATGTATTCGGTCTGCGAGAGTTAGCAGACCTTAATATTTGTCTGTCTATTTAGTTTGCGAGAGGAAAGGGGGGGCCGAGCCCGGGTCATTTGCCACTCGCTCAAGCGCGGTCGGGAGAAATCCTTGGAGGTTGCTCTTGTGAATTCATAAGCCTCCTCTTTGGATTTCTCTTTTGAACCGCCAGCAGCGTAGTGGTAAAACGCTATGCTTTTGTGCTATAGGGCCCGGGTTCGATTCCCCTATTGCAAACTTTAAACATTGATGTTTAAGATATATATATATATATATATATATTATATATATATATATATATATATATATATATATATATATATATATATATATATATATATATATATATATATATATATATATATATATATGATGTTTTTTAAAATCTCAGGGAAGCCCGACAGAAGTGAGAAAGTTACCACTTTTGCTCCTCTAATCTCAATTCTCTTCAAATTTCCTGTAAAACTGTCGTAATATCGCATTTTAGTTAAGAATCTTTAACATTCCAATACTGTCTGTTGTCTGGAACACTCTTCCTTCATCTATTTTACCAGTTTATTTTGACTTGCATATTTCATTTAATAAACTGTCTCCTACTTTCCAACTCTCTTTATTATCTTTCTCTGTGGCGTGACGTTGGCGCACTCTCTCTTTTCTATAGGTACTACAATGGTAGATGCTCGAGGGAATTAACCTCTCGCATTCCTCCACAATAGCATCGCCCTCGTTGCACAAGGGTTGCCCTGTTTTCCCATGAATTTTAAGTGAATGACGCAAACCCCAGGCTTTCCCGTTGTGGTGCCTACTTTCCAACCATAATTGTCCAATGGAACTCTCTACCACCATCTATTTTTCCTTCTATATTTAATCTTCCTCTCTTCAAGACTTTCCTCTGTGCCCACCAGTGATATGTGGGCTAGTTTCGGGTCTGAGTGGGTTTCTTCCTCTTCTTCATTTGCATAAGCCTCCACCATAAAAAGGAATAACCTTTGATTTAAATTTGATTTTTGGTTTTTCTCGAATTCCGGTGGAATGTTTTTTTTTTTTTTTTTTTTTTTTTACAGAACGCCACCACTCACGGGAAGTGACGGAGGGGGCACACACACAGGGACAAAACACACACAAACGCACAGCCCTCAGGTGGGCACAGACGGAAGAGTTGAAGAGTGGAAGATTAAATAAAGGAGGAAAAATAGAAGATGGTAGAGAATTCCACAGAATAGAAGTGGCTGGAAAGAAAGAGGTACCACAACGGGCTAGCCTGGGATTTCCTACGTCCACACAAAATTGGTGCGAAAGCAGGGCACCCCTTGTGCAACGAGGACGACGCAGCGGTGGAGGAATACGAGATGCCAATTCCCTCGAGCACCTGCCATTGTAGTACCTGTAGAAAAGAGATAGCGCGCCAACGTCACGTCACAGAGACAGAGGGTCAAGAGAGTTTGAAAGTAGGGGACAGTTTATTATTCTTTTAGCTTTTGACTCAACTCTATCCAGAAGAGAGGAGGAGCCGGAGCCCCCCCAAATGTGAGAACAGTACTCCATACAAGGACGAATAAGACCCTTATATATTTGAAGTAACTGCTCAGAAGAAAAAAATTCTCGCAATCTGAACAGAACTCCAAGCTTCTTAGAGGCCGCTTTAGCAACCATTGTGATATATGGTTTCCAAGACAGTTTGTTGTTTATGTTTAGATCAAGAATGTTAATGTTATTTACAGGTGAGACGGGAGAGCCATCGAAGAGGATAGGAAAGTTAGGAGGTGTTTTTGAGAGAGAGATGTGAAGTTGAGTTTTTAAAGAGTTGAATTTCACAAGGTTGCTATGGCCCCACCGGGAAATCCCATCCAGATCGGCAAGAATAGAATCGGAAAGTTGAAGACGAGAAGCAACTCTAGAAGCAAAAGAGGGAGTAGATTTGAAATGAGTAGAAGAATGTAGAGTTGAGTCATCAGCATAAGAGTGAACAGAGTTAGAAGTGCAGTTGAGAAGGTCGTTAATGAAAAGTAAGAATAGAGTTGGAGATAAAACAGAACCCTGAGGAACACCACAGTTGACAGAAAAGGAGGAAGAGGTCGCTCCATCAACAAGAGCCGAAATGGAACGATCTGAGAGAAAACTAGACAAGAGTAAGCAAAGGGAAGGAGGAAACCCAAAGGAAGGGTGCTTAGAGAGCAGTGACGTATGCCATACCCGGTCGAAAGCCTTGGATATGTCAAGCGCCACCACACAAGACTCCCCGAAGTCCCTAAGGGCAGAAGACCATAGATCAGTAGGATAGGAAAGTATGTCACCAGTTGACCTCGAGCGACGAAAGCCATACTGGTGATCAGAGAGAAGAGAATGAGACTCCAAATGATCCAGGAAATGAGAGTTGAGGAGAGTTTCAAAATTTTTAGATAGAACACAAGTGAGAGCTATAGGTCGATAGTTAGAAGGGTCAGAACGGCTACCTTTTTTCGGGATCGGCTGAACAAACGCACGCTTCCAGCATAGAGGAAAAGTATTAGTATTAAGGCATAGAGAGTAGAGATGAACGAGGACAGGAGACAACTCGGAAGCACACTCCCTCAGAACACGAGGGGGGAATGCCATCCGGGCCACTGGCCTTCCTGACGTTCATAGATTTTAGGATCCCATGCACCCGATCATGAGTAATCATAGGTAGAGGCATGGGACACCTGAGAGGAGAAGGTGTAGGAGGAGGGATGCCAGAATCGAGCAGGGTGGAATTAGATGAAAAAAGGAGGCCGAAAAGATTAGCCTTTTCAGAAGGAGTATTAGCTACAGAACCATCAGAGCGAATAAGAGGAGGAAAGGCAGATTTACAGAAGTTATTAGAGATATTTTTGACAAGAGGCCAGAAATTTTTATCAGTAGGAGAGCCATGGAGGTCAGCGCACTTCCTTTTTAATGAAAGTACGCTTAGTCCGTCGAAGAACATCCCTGCAACGATTCCGAGCTGTATGAAAATTAGCAAGAGTGATAGGAGAAGGAGAGTTTTTCCATTCAAGATAAGCATTGTCTCTCTCCCGAAGGGCAAGAGAACAATTGCCATCGAATCAAAGATTTTGAGGAGAAAAAGATTTAGTTGAAGATGGGATGAATCTGCCCATCCCATCAAGGATTACGGCCCCTACCTTTTCAGCAGAGACAGAAGCGTCCCCCGAGACAAAGCAAGATTCACTCCAATGATAGTTAGCAAAGAAGCGGCGCATTGCCCCCCAATTGCCCGATTAAAGTGCCAGAAAATACGTTTAGGGCATGGTGGAGCTGTTGGAGAGAAAGCATTATAACTAAGAGCTATAAGATTATGGTCAGAGTTACCAATAGGAGGGAAAATGGTGTATTTATAACTAGAAGGAGTAGTGGTGAAGCATAAATAAAGTGTATTCAAGAATTGGTTAGGACGATCTGGAATGTGTGTGGGTTCCCTAATCAACTGCTCCAGACCGTTAAGAATGCTGAATGATTTGGCCTCCCTCCCACCTGTATCAGTATGAGAGGAACCCAACCAC
>SEYY01000326.1:20000-27500 GCA_009176605.1 Armadillidium nasatum
AGGGTTGAATAAGAGGAAAACAGGAGGTCGAAGAAATTTGCTAACATTTCAGTTGGAATGTTAGCAATGGAACCATCAGTGCGAAGAGGAAAGGAAGATTTACAGAAATTGTGGAGGTTTTTGGGAAACGGCTAGAAAGATTTATCAGTTTCAGAATTTAAGTGGTCAGCACAAATTAGTTTTGTGAAAGTCCGCTTTGCAACGATTCCGATCAGAATGAAAATTAGCAAGAGTGATGGTAAAGGAGAATTTTTCCACTCTCGATATGCGATGTCTCTAGCTTGAATGGCATGAGATCAGTCACGATCAAACCATGGATTTTGAGGAGAAAAAGATTTGAATGAAGAAGGAATGAACCTGCTCTTCCCATCAATGATTACAGCTCCACCTTATCGGCAGAAATTGGTGTGTGTATATATATATATATATATATATATATATATATATATATATATATATATATATATATATATATATATATATATATATATATATATATATATATATATATATATATATATATATATATATATATATATATATATATATAGAGTGTCTAATTTAAATTGATGTTTACAAGTTCGACAGATGGAAGGTGACGTCATTACTGTGAAATTACACTAAATACATAAGAGAAATGGACGGTACGATTTGAGAAGGGGATGCCATTACAACAGGTGTTCAAAATGTGATCCTCTGGCCTGGATACTAACTCGCACTGGCGGATCATATTGTTCTACAAATTTCGGAGATCCATAGTGTTTTAATTACTTGTTGCGCCTTCCTCGACTCTGCAGTAAATGAAACCTGTAGGTAATTTATTTAACAAATACAAAATGTACCCGTTACGCTGTAATTACGATGTGTTACCCGTGACACTGTAGCCGTGGCATCCCTCCTTTAGAACCTCCTGCGACATCTTTAATTATGGTATACGGTGTTAGTGTCATTCTCATTTTGTTTGTTCAATATCACGTGAAAGAGAGGCTATTTAAAATGTGTTTTAAGGTATATTTTTAAATGTGGAGATAGCATATATATATATATATATATATATATATATATATATATATATATATATATATATATATATATATATATATATATATATATATATATATATATATATATATATATATATATATATATATATATATATATAGAGTTACGTATCTAAACTATTGCACAAAAAACGCGTGCGGTTTAAAAAACGCATCCGGTTTTATTTCAGGGTTCGAAGCGTGGTCAAGGTCACGCTTTGACTATTTCTCGCCCGCCTCGTGGTATTTTCGCTGGTAAACATTTTTTAAATAAAAAAAAAATTTAATTAATTATTAAATATATAAATACATAAATAAAAAATATATAAATAAATAATAAATATATAAATAAAAAATAAAAAAATAAAAAAATATTCAAATATTAAAAAAAAAAAATAAATATAATATATATATATATATATATATATATATATATATATATATATATATATATATATATATATATATATATATATATATATATATATATATATATATATATATATATATATATATATAATAGTAAGGCATAAGGGTCCATCACCTTCATCATAGTTATTAATAGTATATATATAGGCATATACCAGTGGTGAAAATAAATAAATAAATAAAAAATTAATAAATAAACATAAATAAATATGAAATAAAAATAAATAGTAAATAAAAAATATTAAATAAAAATAAATAAAAAATTATTAAATGATTAATTAAATATATATATATATATATATATATATATATATATATATATATAATATATATATATATATATATATATATATATATATATATATATATATATATATATATATATATATGAATAATATCGTATAGGTTCACCATCAACCTATCCCTTCCATGCCCATTTCCCTCCCTCACTTCATCGCTATTAAGAACACACACACACACACACAAACCCATAATGGTGTATAGGTGCTCACGCACTGCAACGCTTTCTTAGCTATAATAATAATAATAATAATAATAATAATAATAATAATAATAATAATAATAATAATAATAATTATATTATCCAAACCTGTTAAACATATGTAGAAACACCCATATATGACTCTTAAGATGGGTATAGGGTGCTAAGTCGCGTAAGGTCATAGCCCATACCATGCGAAGCACATAAACAAGCACACACACATACAGGATATTTTCATAAAACTGTTTTTAGATGTTTTCACTAAATAAACAAATTTCACTAAATATTACATTATATTAATTCCAATTTGCTAACTTCATTATTATTAATATTATTATTATTATTTTATAAAAGATTGTTAAACACCTATAGATATACTTACACACACACACATACATACCACAGATCATTATTATTATTATTATGTTATGCGTATTAGTAGCAGTAGTAGTATCTCATACCCTAAGCTTTTAAGATATTTTACTTAGCAGCATGAGGTAGGCTATAGAAGCTTGTAAGGCAGACACTTAAACATGAATATTCTCAAAACATCCATAAATATACACACACACATATAGGATATTTCAATATAACTGTTTTTAGGTCTTTTCTCTAAATAAACAAATTGCACTAAATATTATTTTATATTTATTCCAATTTGCTAGCTTTATTATTATTATTATTATTATATAAAATATTATATAACACATATACAAATACCTACACACACACATAATACCACAAATCATTATTATTATATTATACGTATTATTAGCTGTAGTAGTATCTCATACCCTTTTCCTCATATCTGAGGTGGCTCAGGTTTCACCCGTCTTTTGGATAGGGTTGTGCCAAAGGCCAAAAGACTTATAAACTGTCCAACTTTCTAACTCTCTTGACTTTATTTTGCGACGTGACGTTGGTGCTTTGTCTCTTTTTAAAAGGTACTACAGCGGCAAATGCTAGAGGGAGCTATCCACTCGTATACCTCGCAGCACAAATGGTGCAATGTCCGTGCATTAATTTTGCGTGGATAAAGGCAAATCCAGGCTTTTCCGCCGTGGTGCCTCCTACTTTCTTGCCACCTCTGTTTTGTGCAACTCTCTCCCATTTTCAGTATTTCCTTCCGAATTTAATCTCATTTTCTTTAAAGCCCGCGTATGTGCTCACCTAAGAAATTTGCGTAAGGTGGGACCTGAAAGGGTGGCTTTTATTTCTTGTATGTTCTACTCTTTCATTTCATTTTTATTCTTCTAACACCCCTCCTTGAATAGGGCTTTCCCTGTGAGTGGTGGTTATGTGTAAAAAAAAAAAAAAAAAAAAAAATATATATATATATATATATATATATATATATATATATATATATATATATATATATATATATATATATATATATATATATATATATATATATATATATATATATATATACTTCTCCATTTTCATTTATTCCCAGAGTTCCAAGTGAAAAAAAGTATTAACGAGTATCTCCCTAATAATTTAAGACCAACTCTTCATTTTCCTACTATACTCAAACCAAAAATTTACATAAAACTTCCATAGATAAGACCATTAACATCTCAACTTAATAGATATATTCTTACTGTAATTGAAGCTACGTTCCAGGTATGCCAATTCAGTCTTATAAATTTTAACTACCTCTCAATTTATACTTTCTTCAGACACAAGGAGTCTCACCCAATGCTTCTCAAATCCTCAAAAATTTATTTATTTAAGTGTACCAACTTTAATGCAGAGTATACATATCCAACAGGTCAACAATTAAAAGAGGGGACTGATAAGCATAACGGAGTTTACTTTAGAATAGATCTTCCTCTTTGCTCTCCTGTACAATCTTCCATAAAAGACCATAAAGATACCTACCATTTTCTTCTACTTTCTCTATTCTTCAACATGCATCTTCCCTTTCTGACCGTAGGATTTTGAAGTTTTATATATAAAATTCATTGCCCATCTTTAAATGATCAAGCTTCATCTATTGTCTTTTTAACTCAATAGTGAAATCTTTATCCCAAAATAGTCCAGGTTTTTTAATTATATTATTTAAATATCAATATTATTACTATATTTTCATTATTTTATTGCAATTATTATTTCACATATCTTCCATAGTTATTGAATTTATATTTTGATAGTATTTTAAAATAGAAATTTTTAAAATTTTGCTTGAGCTGAAAACGGACCCAGATATGGTGTGAAACGTTCATAGTGTATTAAATGAGTTTGAGGAAATCCTTAGTATTGGCTTTAACCTTTCTAATTAGATTTAAGGTTCAGTAGGAAAGAAGTTATCTCAACTTTACATTATATATATATATATATATATATATATATATATATATATATATATATATATATATATATATATATATATATATATATATATATATATATATATATATATATATATATATATATATATATATATATATATATATATATATGTTATTCTTTAGTGCTAATTTAGTTCGCACTTTTTATATGCATTCAAATATTCTTTTTCCCTAGAGATCACTTATATAAAACACAATTCAGAAATGTGTTTTATTATATAAGTGATTTCTTGGGAAAAAGAATATTTGAATATATATATATATATATATATATATATATATATATATATATATATATATATATATATATATATATATATATATATATATATATATATATATATATATATATTTCACTTTCACCTTTCCCACTTTCGGGGGGTGGTGCCCGCCACAATTCTCTTACAATCATACCCATTCTTACGTTTCAACCCCTTTCAACACCGCCCTCCATCTCACTCTGTCCTCCGCAAGTCTTCTACCCTCTTCTAAACTCAAATTCCTTCCACCCAAAATCTCTCTAACTCCATCCATCCATCTCCACTTTGGCCTTCCCCTCCCCCTACCACCTTCCACCTCGGATCTAAGTACCTTGCCCACCATTCTGTCCTCATTCATTCTACACATATATGTCCAAACCATTTTAGCACACCCTCCTTCGCTCTATCAACTATACTCCTCTTCCATTTACACATCTCCCTTATTCTTTCATTTCTAATCCTATCAATCCTTCTCAATTTACATATCGCTCTCAAACCTTTCATCTCAAAGACATTCAAACTTTTCCTCGCTCGAGCACTTATCATCCTATGTTTCACACCCATACATTACAGAAGGTAAACACATACATTCAAACATTCTTATCTTTATTTCTTTTGAAATGTTTCCTTTCTTCCATACTTCTCTTAGCCCCCCCAACACTCTCATTCCCTCTACCACTCAATTCTTTATTTCTTTTTCCGTTCCACCCTTACCTTTCACCAACATTCCTAGGTATTTGAATTCATTCACCTCCTCAAGTTTCCTTCCCCCCACTTCTACATCTCCCCATTCCTCCCTCCACATCTCTTCATCCCCACCTCCAATCCTCATAACCTTACTCTTCCCTGGATTGACTTTCAATCTCATATTTGCACATTTCCCCTCAAACTTTCTCACAAGTATTCTCAACTTTTCTTCAGATTCTGCCACTCCACCATACATCTTTCATAATTATTGCCACTCCCTCTCTTGCTCTAACCCTCTCATTTACACCCGCGTATATCCCTTTGTACATCCCAAATGATATTTCCCCTTTGCCCTTCAATTTTGTTTCTGTCAATGCCAACACATCAAATCCCTTTTCCTTCATCACTATTCCCACTTCTTCTCTTTTCTCTTCTTTATTCACTCCTCTTACATTTAACGTTCCCACTTTCAGTATCTTAGTAGTTCCCCTTCTTTCAGCCATCACTTTTGACTTCATTCACTCACTCACACACACGAAATATGACGCTTTATGGTAGGTCCCACTTCCTGAGGATACTACCAATTCCTCGAGGCCCCTACTACTATCTTATATCACTTAAATTATTATAATACTTAAAAAAATATTAAATCTTAACTAAAAAAATCACTAATATACATAATTAAATATTAAATCTTAATAAATAATAATAAACTAATAAATATAAAAATGTAACTCACTAAAAATATAAAACACTAAAATATAAAATATAAATCACTAAAAATATAAAACACTAACAATACATACATACAAAAAATAATCTAAAAAATATAACAAAACAAAATAAAAATATAAAACACTAAAATACAAAATATAAATCACTAAAAATATAAAACACTAAAAATACATAAATACAAAAAATCAAAAAAATAAAAAAAAAAAAAAAAAAAATCCAAAGAACAATAAAACACCAAAAAATTAATCCAAAATATACACTTATTTTAAATTAAGTCACTTCAATATATCCAAACACTTAAAACGTTAACACTTTAACGAAAAATTACTAAAATTAATAAATTCTTAGTTAGAAACTTAATTAAGCTCTGTATTTTATATTTATAATCACTAAAAATTCACTGAATATAAAACTAAAAATATGCACTATAAAAAACAAAATAAAAATTTCTTATCTACAGTTTATTTATTTAAAATAACCTTTCAGTACTGCGAAGAACCATGTCCAAAAAAAATTTTTAAACTAATTTCTTATTTTAAATATAATATTTTAGTTTTTTAAAAAGAAATAAAAATTAAACTTTTGTTGCTTCACTTAAGATTATTTAAAATAAATATTTTTTTTTTAAACTGATTTTAAGAAATTAACAATTTTCACAAAGTGAAGAGCAATGCTCAAAGTCTTCACCAATCGTACACAACACAATAACAATTCACTGAAGCTCCTCTGAAGCCCTCTAAGACTCTCCCACTGGAGCTCTCACCAACAACTTTCCCTCTCAGAACACAAAATCACACTCTCCCTCTGAAAGATTAGGACCTTTCCGATCTGTATCTTCTTCTTCTAAACTTTCAGTACATTCCCTCTTCTCTTCTCTTAGTTTCTTCTCTTTTTCTTTTTTATCCCCCTCCGAGCGTCAGCGTAAGCACCGAGTCTTTTGTCGATCTCAGTCGCAACATGCGTGGTTAACCCCTGATGAGGTAAGTATTTCTTTATCCTCTATTTTTTAGCTCTATTATAATATATATATATATATATATATATATATATATATATATATATATATATATATATATATATATATATATATATATATTTTTTTTTTTTTTTTTTTTTTCAGTGATCGTATGTGATCGAAAATTTTTCGAGATTGGGATCGTGACCGTGATTACGATTTTTCGGGATCAGGGATTGTGATCGGGATCGGGATCGGGATTTTGAATTTCTTATTAATATATTGCCTTCGGCTGTCCACAATCACTGTTTATAATAGTGGCGAACCTAGATGCACACGCTGGGAAGCGCCTGATAGTGGTGAAGCTGCAGTTTTTTTATTTTTTTATTTAATGAAAATAAAACATGCGGCATTACTGCATTATAATTACTAACCCCGAAAGCGTAATTTGTGATGTGCAATTTGTGATACAAAAACGGCTTTACTTAAATTTTAAGGAACTTATATCGTTAACGTTAATAACATTCTTTTTAAT
>SEYY01000326.1:40000-42460 GCA_009176605.1 Armadillidium nasatum
ATATATATAATAATATATATTATAATCATATATATATAATCTATATCTATATCTATATCCTCTCCCAGGAAGGGTTTTCACCCTGTCAGTGGAACCAGCATCTTTCCCTATTCTGCTTGAAGAAGTTCTCCCAGAGCCCTCCAAAAGATCAAGTTCTTCGGCTCGCCGGTCCCCATGCCGGTCCATGAGTCCTATCCAGACTCTTCAGGTAGGGTTTTCACCCTTTCAGTAGGACCAGCATCGTTCTCAAACCAACCTCCAAACACTCTCTCCCAAGGGTCTTCAAAAGATTGCGCTTCTCCGAGCAATGGTTCCCAATGCTGGTTCTGGAGTAGTTAAAGCCGTTGACAAGAAATCACAAGGCCGGATGGCTAGTCTTGTCGTCCTTGCATTTATTTCTATTCATGATCGATCCTGTCGTCGAATTCAAACTTTTTTAAATTTTCAAATTCTATGAAGTAATTATATATATTATATATATAAATATATATATATATATATATATATATATATATATATATATATTATATATATATATATATATATATATATATTATATATATATATGAAAAGATTTACAATTGTATTGTTTATTTTTCCTTAATACTAATAAATGTTTGAGATTGTTATATAAAATTATTCAATTTTAGCAAGAAGGAAGAACTTCAGAAGAAACATGAGGAAGGAATTAGGAAGAAACACAGAGTTATCAGAGTCGCAACAGAGAATGTCCATTTTTAACCCCATCACTCAAAGCTTGACTCGAGAGTCAGCTCCAGTTCCAGCTCCGGCTCCAGCTCCAGCTCCAGCTCCAGCTCCAGCTCCAGCTCCAGCTCCAGCTCCAGCTCCAGCTCCAGCTCCAGCTCCAGTCCAGTTCCAGCTCCAG
The DNA here is from genome assembly GCA_009176605.1 of Armadillidium nasatum. Taxonomy (NCBI): domain Eukaryota; kingdom Metazoa; phylum Arthropoda; class Malacostraca; order Isopoda; family Armadillidiidae; genus Armadillidium; species Armadillidium nasatum. The sequence continues at coordinate 40,887 of SEYY01000326.1, forward strand.
CTCCGACTCAGACTCTGTCTCAGACTCCATGAATTATTCTTCACATATTTTGTGAAGGATTTAAAAGATACAAAACTATAGATAAAAAAAAAAGTAAATCGAAGATTAGCTGTTAAGTCCTCCTGTCACAAGTCGTGCTGGATACCTGATATAAGATCGAAAGATGTTTCTAAACCTTTCTTTTAAGAATAATTTGAAGATTTTGAAAAGGAGAGAGTTAAAAAGAGGGTTGAGTGGAGTCCATCTTTTCCTGTAAAGTTTGAATGAGTTCACTATTCGAGCATGAAAGAAATGTCCAAGTTTATTGGCATGGACAAAGCAGTTCTCCAAGGTAGAACGAAAAGCCTGAAAGCACAAGTTTTTTAAACCACAGAAAGGATATCGCCAATATCATACTCCTTAGAATTAGACTTTGAGAGAGGGGAATGAGGGGAATTTATATTATTAAGTATTAAGAAGTTGGGATGAGATTCCGGAAAAGTAGCCGTGGAACCGTCTAAAGTAGAAATAGAAGCACGGATACGAGTTTAGAATTCAATTTTAGCAAGAATTAAGAGAGCATTAGCAACTTTAGAAGAAACAAGAGGAAGGAATTAGGAAGAAACACAGAGTTATCATTTTGGTGAAAATTTCTAGAAAGAGCGAAAAGAAGAGAGACATGAAAAATTATTGTTTTTTTCTACGGAAAAAAAGAAGTTTTAGTGTTGTGTAGAATAGATTTAACACGATTGCAGGATTAAATTTAAAAAGCATAAGTTTCTGGAGTTTGAAAATAATGGTACTTCCTAAAAGCTCCATCCATAAGACAAAGAATTAGAGAACAAGTAAAATTAAACCAAGACTTAAGAATTTTGTTCCATGAAAAAGAAATTTGAACGAACACCTCCATGCATGTCACAGAGAATCAATCACCTTCTCTATACTTTCAGAACATTCCAAGAAACCCTTAACGCCGAAGCGGCAATTATTACAAGGGAAATCAAGAGACAGCAAACTCAACAAGTAAGTAGACCCTAAGTTTTATAAACTTTTCCTCACCGAAGGCAGGATCCGTTCCTTCAGAAGACATTTTTCTCGCAACATATATGAATAGATTGACTATGCGAGGTCTGCTTCCTATTTTACCCCTTTCCACCACCTTCTGTACTTTTCTGCTTATTTCGGTCTTTTCTTATTAGTACAATCTGATCATTAAAGCGTGCTCCAACCTTCTCCTAAAACCTCTTTCTGGATGTTAAGGTAAGAATATGTTCAAATATTATATTTTTGAGCTTATCTTTGAATAAAAGTATGTAAAAATTATATAAAAATAAATTTATATATATATATATATATATATATATATATTATATAAATATATATTATATATATATATATATATATTATATATATATATATAGCTTACCTACAGTATTAAGTGTTCACCTTTAGCATGTATTATACAAGCAGGCAAACACTGCGAATCACTAAATTTTTTAAGGTAAAATAAAAGGTTACAAATTTTGTCTTTTAAAAACTTCACATTTAAAAAAAACTCGAAAATAATTACTCAAAAAAAAAAAAAAAAAAAAAAA
>SEYY01000326.1:51413-53913 GCA_009176605.1 Armadillidium nasatum
AAAGAATAATTTCAAAATTTTATTCAAAACGAGTTTGTTTTAAGAAACAGTATGACTTCAATTAGATGAACTTTCATTGGGGATCGTAAGTCTGACCAAATTATTCAAAGTGCCGAAAATTGGCGTTTCATACTCACTTGTATTTTTTGCATTGAAGTTACAGTATAAGTAACATTCAAAATTTTTTGGGGTAATTTGGAATCGCCTTTAAGGCATTTTTATTTTGATGATTTATCTATTTTCTCCATAACAAACAAAGCATGAGATATATCAAGCTTTAATTTAGAAATATAAGATCCTCGTTTACCATCTCTTTCTCCTTCAGTCCGACAGAGTTTGACTTTCAAATCAAGAAACTCTTCATAAGGTGCTTCATCTTCAAAATTTAAAGAGGATGATGAAGATGAAGGTTAGCTTACAATAAGTGCATTAACTACTTTAAGTACTTGGCATTTTTCACTTCCTTTTTGAGTTGCTGATTGTTTTGATGTATTTTTGTATTGCTCCATTCGAATTGTCATATTAATCAATACTTTCTTTCCTCTACTGAGCTGTACATCATTCAGGCTAATTCGGTACATAGGATAAATATAGATTGCAGCAAATAATACTTCATGACTTTTTAATTACATCTGCAATTGTTCCACATTTTGAGAAAATGTCAGCAAAAGTTTTTGCCATTCTTTATAAAAGAAGTCAGGAGTTTAATCAGCTGCTTGTAATCTTTTAGTAACCAAGAATGGATGACGAAGGATTGCTTCAAGCCTTTCTACTTCACACCACTAAATATCAGTCATTGTTATGTCTTGATGAGTCTTGAAAATTTATGCATTATTTAGTTCTAAAAGGCGCTTAATCATAGGGTAAGTACTGCCTCACCTAGTTCTTGGTCTAAGATGCAGCAGCAACTTTTCCTCTTTTATGTTTTAATATAGCTTCAACCTTTGGTGTTCATGCAGTCACAACAATTTGACGTAAATTAGCTATAAGAGTATGGACACGTTATCCTTTCAAACCTTCTCTGACAGCCATCTGTAACGTATGTATAGTACATCGCATGTTCTAGTTTTACAGCAGTGAAAGCAGATTCAACATCTTCATTTAATTCAGCTTCAAACTCACCTTCACAGTTTTCTGGGTCAGTGATACAAACTTCGGATTCACAATCTAAATTCGTATTATCTATTTCAGAGGGATCTACATTGAGATTATCAATTGAACTTATCATTTGGATGCATTATCTGTTACAACTGCTAAAACTTGCTCTTTAGTAAGTCCAAACTCTTTGAAAACTTCTGCAACTATATTTCTTATAATTTCTGATGTATGTTGTGCTTGCCTTTCTCGAACGGCTAAAGTACGTTATTATTATTTAGTTATTTGAGTTGTTTAATTGAACATTTATTGCAAAATAATTTATTCTGTCTAGTACAACCATCCATTTTTAGAAAAAAAATTTCCCATGTAGCATTTGTTTCGGCGCTTATTTTAACCTTTCAGCTTCACTTATCACCATTTTTCTGACATCATACCTAACCATAGAAAAGCCTAATTCTTTGACTATTTCTCCATTCAATAAAGTAAATGCTGGAAAGGAAAAGAATTTTAAGGACACTCTTTCATTTACAACCATTTGAATAATATGCGTTTCAAATCTTTTAGCTGTCATTGATAGTAAGCTTTTGACTTGTTACAAATTTCGAAATAGAAGGTTGTATACATGAATAGTTTTGAATAACTGGTGTAACTTTACTTTGGTTTTCTTCTTCTACTTACAGATTTTGTTGCTTTTGCAAATGGCGTTAAATTAGATTTCTTGGTGCATATTTTCAATCCACAGACGACTTCATGTTTTGCGACTTGGCAAAGCAAAATATTTTCTTTAATTTCACTTTTTTTGAAGTATTCCGATACTGATGATTTATTACATTGCCTGATATTCATTGCGAACATGTTAATTAATAATCAATTTTAAAGAAACTTAGATTATTTTATATTGCTGTATGCCTTCTGTATTAATTAATATAAAATAAGTGTGTGTGTCTGTGGGCGTGCGTGCGTGCGTGCGTGTGTGTGTGTGTGTGTGTAATATGAAGAGAATAAGTTAAATTAAAGGAAAATAAAATTAGAGGTTGTGGAAAAAATAAATTTCACAATTCATTTTGAGAAGTAATGAAATACAATAAAAATTAAAAAGAATGAATAAGATAAAATAACGAATACTAATTTGATGATAGAATACATTAGAAGTTGGGAGCTGCTTCCTTTTTTGGGATCCAGCTCCACCCACAATAATAGAAATGGCTCCGGCTTGCCAGATCTGGAAAAATGTCCACTTCGAGTGGACTACACACGAAAAAACGACAAGATAATAACCATAATAATAGTATGTAAATAAATCATTCATTTTCTAGAACCCAAGCTCTGATGGCGCCCGAAGTTTGCGGACGAAACCGGTTGCAATTAGAAGAACAAAAATTTGAAGACAAATCATAATTTT